>JAEIGD010000015.1:3032500-3198253 GCA_018903425.1 Zaprionus nigranus | reverse complement strand
CTGCCATTAGTAGACATTAAATAAATAAATAAAAATAAAAAATAATTCAGATCCAAAAAAGATATATTAGTTAAGAACACATTATAAATACATTACATACATTACACATTCGAAGTGTTGAAATTTGAAATTTAGCTGGTTCGACAGAGACTTAGAACTAATGTGTTACAATTAACTATCGATTTAAAAAAAAAGATAATATTAAATTTTCTTTGGTCCCGTTCGTGGGTAACCAAAACGTGCAGAGAGGAGCTACAAAATTTGGTTATGCGAGTAGACTTGATTACATTCCCAAACCACCAAGTCCACCCATGCCACCCATACCGCCCATACCACCCATACCACCCATACCTCCCATTCCACCGCCCAAGGCTCCGCTATCCTCCAGCGGCATTTCGGTGACCACAGCCTCTGCGGTGGTCAACAATGAAGCAACGCCGGCGGCATCGACTATCGCAGTGCGCACCACCTTGGTGGGATCAATGATGCCTCGCTCGATCATGTTGCCATACTCCCCCTTCAGGGCATCATAGCCATAGTCACCGTCGAGTATCTCCACCTTGGCCACGACCATGGCGCCGTCGACACCAGCGTTCTTGGCAATCGTCATGCAGGGCATGCGCATGGCACGGCGTATGATCTCGATGCCCATGTTTTGATCCTGATTCTGACCCTTCAGATCGGCCAACTTGCCGATGCAACGCAGCAGGGCCGTACCACCGCCGGGCACAATACCCTCCTCGATGGCCGCCCTAGTGGCGTTGAGGGCATCGTTGACACGGTCTTTCTTCTCATTCACCTCCACATCGCTTGAGCCACCGACGCGTAGCAGAGCCACGCCCGACGACAGACGCGCCAGGCGCTCCTGCAACTTTTCCTTCTCGTAGTTCGATGTGGTCTCCTTGATGGCCTCGCGCAGATTCTCCACTCGCTTGTCGACCATTGTTTTTTCGCCCTGACCCTTGAGCAGCATGGTGTCCTCTTTGGTCACAACGATCTCGCCGACGCGACCAAAGTCACTCGCCTTGACATCCTCCAGGCGCACCAGATTCGAATCATCGCCGAACACGATGCCACCCGTCGCGATGGCCATGTCGGCTAGATTCTCCTTGCGATTATCGCCAAATCCTGGTGCCTTGACGGCGCACACCTGCAGGCCAACCTTGAGGCGATTAACCACCATGGTGGACAGTGCTTCGCCCTCCACGTCCTCGGCGATGATGACCAGTGGCTTTCGCTGCGCGTTGGCCAACTCCAGGGCGGGCACAATGCTAGTGGCCGATTTAATTTTCTTCTCGCAGAAGAGCAGCAGTGCATCCTGGAACTCTACCTTGGCGCCCTTGGAGCTGTTGATGAAGTACGGCGAAATGTAGCCGCGATCGAACTTCATGCCCTCGATGACCTCCAATTCATCAATCATTGTCTTGCCATCCTTGACGGTGATGACACCGTCGCGTCCCACCAACTTGATGGCCTTGCTAATCAGTTTGCCGATGGAAGTGTCGCCATTTGCCGAAATCGTTGCTACTTGAGCAATCTCCTCGGGTGTATTCACCTGGCGCGACAAGTTCTTGAGATGATCCTTAACCGACTCGATGGCCAGCATGACACCACGTCGAATCTCGACCGGATTGGCACCACGCGATATTTTCTCAAAACCTTCCTTGGCAATGGCTCGAGCCAACACTGTGGCCGTTGTGGTGCCATCTCCAGCCTCCTCGTTGGTATTGTTGGCCACATCCTGCACCAGCTTGGCTCCGATATTCATGAATTTATCCTTGAGCGCTATCGACTTGGCCACTGTCACGCCATCCTTGGTGATCTTGGGTGATCCCCAGCTTTGCTCAATGATCACGTTGCGTCCCTTGGGACCCATCGTTACGGCCACCGCATCCGCCAGCACATCGACACCATTCAGCATCATGGCCCGCACCTCAGGTCCGAACTTCACGTCCTTTGCATAGCCACGACCGAAGAGCTTCCAGGCTAACCGAGATCCACGCGGCAGTTTTGATAACATACGAAACATTGTGAACCCTGCAAACACCGAATAGAATATTAAATTTTTTACAGAATTTTAATAATTTAACACCTGCTACCTTATGTTTCAAAAGTTTTCCGTTGAAAATATATGTTTAATGTTTTAGTTTTCAAAATAGAGTGGACGCTGTGAATGCAGAACTGAAAATGAGACGATACTTAAAATAAGAGAGTCCCCAGAGAGATTTGCCCAAAAGGGCACAGCCTGCTTCATCGCCATGACAGCTCCAGCATAACAGGGCACTATATTATGCTAGTGATGCAATTAATACAAGTATTTCAAATTCAACACCGATTTGTCTGTGTTCAAAAATTGAAAATGTTCAAAAAAGTTTTTTTTTTTTTCATATTAATTTATTAAGGCATACGGGGTAGCTGAGAACCCCTTTGTAACCTTGGACGCTATTAATTCAACCTTTGGAGGCGCGCCGGCTAATCAAAGGTTAGCCATAACAATATCAATATAACAATGAAATAAAAATATCAAAATATAAAAATTAACATTATAACAATGATATAAAAGTAACAATTAAGAGATCAACATCCCCTGGCTCTTCTCAAGGGGGACCGTAGGATGAGGTCCTTCAGCTGTCTCCTGTGGAGCTTCCTAGGTGTGCGAGCTCTGGTCAGTGCCTTGGCTAGGCGATTTCTATGGCGCTCTAACCTGTCGTTGTACCGGATAGAGTGCATATTTATTGCCTCTAAGACAGTGGCTAGCTTGAGGTCTTTGTGCAGGGTTGTATTTCTTATGTTCAAAAAAGTGTAAACTAACTTTGTGCAAATGTATGTAACAGCCAGAAGCAGGCGTGGCAGACCCCATAAAGTATATATACATATATTTTCGGGCGATTGATTTATGTCTGCTTGTTTGTATGTGTGAACTCACAGATCTCAGCTATTATAAAAACTAGAGATACCAAATTTGGCAGAAAGACTCCTGTGTACTATACGCTGATCAAGTTTATTTCAAATGTTGGGTGCCACGCCCACCGCCCCCGCAAATTAATAATTTAATTCTTAAAGTCGATTTGTAAGTGGCGTATAAAAGATACAACTTTCCTACTTTGACATATACAAACCTCATTAAAATAGCTACGTATCTTCAAAGTTTCAATTTGATCAGACAATAATCACAGAAGTTATTCAAGAGGGTATGAGCATACACCAAATTCTCCTACAGACTCTTGAATAATATTGAATATTTTTATTAACTGCTATAATAACGCTAATCACTAGACATATATAACTTTTTTATTAACCTTTTTTTTTTTTTTTTTTTATTTTTATTTTTAATTTTTTTATAATATTTTTTTTTTTTTTTTTTTTTTTTTTTTTATTTGAATTTTATCCAGATAGCTCTAGTACTGAGAGACTAGTTTAAGTTACAACTGACAGACGGACACACATGGCTGCCTAGAGTCAGCTGTTAATGCTGATCCACAATATCGTACATATACTTAGTGGGGTTGAACACCCTTTCAAACATACAATCAATACCAAACAACCCAACAATTTGACAAACTGTGCTTAATTGAAACAATCTCGTTATATTTAATGCTCGTACACGAAAAATGTCGTCGATCTAACAATTAAAAGACAATGGGCGAGTCCATTTCCAGCGCCGTGTAGCAACAAATTTTGCTCAATAGCTGGCGGACACTTTGCAGGTAATTAAAAGGCAAATATTGGCCAAGAGGTTTTCTATCAAGGAGAAGGGAGAGATTTAAAGGGGGCTCTTGACTGTAAAACACCCACATTGAGCCCATTTTGCAATTTAAATTTTCATGAACAAGTGCCGCCATTTGTCGCTGTCGTCTTGCTTGTCGCTGTCGCTGTCGCTGCCTCCCACTCTGCCTCCCCCCTGCTTCCGCCTCTGCCTCTGCTCCTCCGTTACCTCTTCTGCTGTTGGCCCTGTCGTTATCCTTGTCGCCGTCGCTGGTCGCAATGCTTGTCCTTACATTGCCCGCCGTTACCTTAACAGTTTTCAATTTGCCTGGCCGCTTGTAAGCGCAGCTGACAGCGCGACTAGAGAGCGGAGGAAAAACATTGCAGCTCGGGAGTTATCAAGTAATGCCAAAAGGGTTCTCAGGAGGGTAGCTGGAGGGTGCTTAGGTATGGGGGGGCTACGCGATTTGCCTTTCATGATACCGCGTATTATTGCACGCTTGTCGTCGCACATTTTTTACGACTGTTTAAATGGTTTTCCCTCTTTGCCAGCTACAAATTTGTCTCGCAGCAGTTTAGGTACACCTGGGTTGGCTCGCAAGTGGTTGCCACGTGGTATAAACCACGATTTGAATACTCAGAAATTTATTCGAGTGCAGTACTTAAGCTGAGGGCGTTACCCACGGCTTAAGCTGTGTTGAGCAACTTCTTCAATTGTGTTAAAATCGGTTGCATGTTTCTTGAAACATGTTGAAGGATTAAATGCAGTGTCTATCGATAGAGCATCAGCCAAACTAGAGTAACTCCAACTTGTACTTTACCAAAAGAGAAGCTTGGGAATTTATTTTTAATTTCTTCTTTAGTTTCTTCTGTTCTAATGCTTCCATTCGTTATCTTATTTAGTTCTTTCCTCTACCAATCTCTTATACTTTCCCTTACTTTAGTCACAGAATTCACAGCGTATTTACCTAATTGGCATTATCATTTGAAATAACCCACAGAAGTGCTTAATTATGAATTGCCCTTTGGCTGTGGTGCTCCCCAAGCGACCAATTCTCGCCTGACCCTATCAATTTCAGATCCTCTCCGTTCTCCCACTTCCCCAGACACGGCGTCTTTTGCCCAACTGATGCATCTTATTCAATTACAATGTCTCAAATTAGCAGGCATTAATATTAGCAGCGGCTGCTTTTCTTGGGCGCCACCAGAGCAACAGCAAAAGGGAATGATAGAAGAAATTAGACGCGTCGACTAGTAAATATCCTGTATGAATTCATTGTGTAAGCTATTACAAATTTTGTGCTGGAGGAAATTAACCACATACGTAGCTTCTTAAGTTCTCTAATTCTTATTATTGTAGATAATGTTTAATTCAATTAACTTTGCTATTTGCAGTTTTATCATTTGTTTTAATTTAAATATAGTTCTAGATAAGGATAACCTAAGCCAAATTTCTAAAGTTTTTAACCTATCTGACCTAACATATTTAACCAATTTGACATAATTAACGAATTTCTTAGTTTCTTCATAGAAGTAAACAAATCACATCTTATTTCTTATTTCACTTTCTCTCAATCTGTAGCCTCTTATTTTGTCTCTATAAAAATGTAAAGGGTATCGCAGCAAGAACAATACGACGCGACCACGCATCATTAGGAAAATGGCTTCGAAATTATAGAAATTACCCGGCGCTGAGGCGGCGTTAAATGAGGCGCATTTATTTGAATGTAATCCATTATGAAATCGCATAATGAAGAGATTAGCACGCATACGAGTCGCAATTAATAAATGACCACAAAAAAGAAGGAGAAGAAAGGCGACGGGTAGGACCAGGGCAAGAAGTTGTGGAGGGCAGACGCCCTTGCCTGTTTGCGTGTCCGACAAAAGAAATGTAATAAATTAAGAGAAGGGCAATCATTAGTTTCGGATGCCACGCATATGACGCACGCGTATAAATCAGACCTTAAAGAAGGAACCAAGTCTCGTATCTGGAGACAGCAGGTGGACGCAGACAATGGCTGTCATTGAAGAATTCTTTAATTGTGTGCGAAATGGCAGCTGGTCGTTTGGTTTGGCGGTCTATCGGTTGCTTATTAACCCATTGACGCACAGCTTTTAATGGCTCTATTGAAAGTTTTCCCCTTGAACACTTTGCACTTCATTAAACTTCTTGACTCGAGTCGAGCGGAGCCAAGTTTCGGAAGAGGCGAGCAGCCGCCCAAAAAAGGAGATATTCCTGTGGTCATGTCCTGGCCTCATTCTCATCGATAATTAACCACAGGAACTTGCCAAACAAAGCCATCGTCTGGTATGCGGCGTACGGGTTAAAGAGGTTGAGCCACACCCACCCCACACTTTCCACACTGTGTGAAACCCTTCGCGCATCTGCATAAAGTTTAATTAAAAATGCGACTCTTTTGCTTGAAGTGAAAGCAAAAGCGACAACGAAAAGGGAAAGCTTTGCAAAATTTGCCGACTGCTGCGCACTCTAAGCGGCTTTGTGGCACATAATAAAGGAAGCATCGATTGGGCGCACTCAAAGGAGGCCAAAGGAAATTAATAGATAAGGTAAATTGCTCTGTTAAGTAATGAGAATGAACAGTTAATCATTTGCCTGTGTGTCTGTGTGGGTGTGGGGCAGGAAGCACTGCAGCTGCAGATGGATCAGATACTTTAGTGGCGAAAGAGACACCAGTGTTGGGGCAGAACAACGGTTTGACTAGCTGTAAAAGAGAACGCTGTATTTAACTTTCTGAAGAGGTGATGCATCATTTACTAAGAAAAGAGTTGAAAATTGAATAAGTATAAAAAACGGAAGAGGGTACCCCTTTTTTTTGGTTTCCATTTACTCCTTTACTTTTCTTCATTTAACTTTTAGTCCTCTGACTTATTATGAGTATCAAATTATTCCTATATTCAATTAAATCACATTGGATTCTAGTCACTTCCCCTTTCCAGTTCTTTATCTCCTTTTTCTTTTCTTTTTTTTATATAAATATTACACTAAAACTGTTCTTTCCTTTTACTCTCTCTCCTCTCCTTATGTTCACTTGATATATTCCTTGCTCTTTCATTCTCTATAATCCTCTTCCTTTTGCTTTCTCAGTCTCTTCATTTCTGTAAGTAACTTCAGACTTCATTGTTTTCTTTATCTCCTCTATTTATACCCTTCGACCATTGAAAATGGTCAAAAAGGGTATACTAACTTTGTGCAAATGTATGTAACAGGCAGAAGGATGCGTCGGAGACCCCATAAAGTATATATATTCTTGCTCAGGATCACAAGCCGAGTCGATTGAGCCATGTCTGTCTGTCTGTCCGTCTGTATGAACGCACAGATCTCAGCTATTATAAAAGCTAGAGTTACCAAATTTGGCAGGAAGACTCCTGTGTGGATCAAGCAGATCAAGTTTATTTCAAATGTTAGGTGCCACGCCCACCGCCCCCACAAATCAATAATTTAATTTTTGAACTCAATTTGTAAGCGCTGTTTAAAAGATAGAACTTTCTGACTTAACATATACTAAGCTTAATGAAATATCTACGTAGTCTCCAAATTTCAGTCCGATCGGACAATAAACACAAAAAGTTATTTAAGAAAGTATGAGCATAAAACCAAGTGCGTCAGCTAACAAGGGAGGCGGGCGCGCGCGTAGCACGAGCGCCATCTGTCGGGATTACTTTCAAATCATGTGCATATGCATATGTGTATGAATTTAAGAAATTAAACTACACGGAAACATACTAGGTCGAAGGGTATCCTACTGTCGCGTGTTGCGCGACTGTTGCTTTTCTTACTGGTTTTTATCTAAACTGTCTATAATTACCGATAATTTCAACTTAATAAATTGCAGCATTTGCCCATTCTTTCAGCATAATAACATACCCAGCATATAATCTTTAAGCTAACCGGAGAAACCATTGTTGGGGCCTTATCTAACAAAATAGCTGCAACTGGAGCCGACACAATTGCACGTTACTTATTTCATTTTTGCATATTGCGAACGTGCAAGTTTGTGCACGTGCAAGAGTATGCATGTGTATGCGCGTGTGTACATGTGTGTCTGTATTTCTGGCACTGCGAGACACGCAAACCTTTTGTTGTGCCCCCCTACCCCCCTACAACGGTTTTTCGGCTGGCCAATTGCCCAACTGCGCGGCCGTTTTGCTGCGGTCGTTTGGCTTCGGTTCCCTCCTTTCCTTTTCACTTCCTGGCCCGGGCGCACTGTGTGGCACCTTTATGCCACATGCCACCCCACGTGGCACGCCCACACCCACCACCGCAGTGCTCTTTGCAGCTGGCTGCACATTTTGATTAGCCGTCGGCTGCGTTGGGCTTGCTGTGGTTTGGTTTTTAACATTTGCCGCCATGCCGCACACACGCCACACACACCGACAAACACACACACATACACGCCGTACACACACACACACACAGTGCGCTGTCTGGCCGGCACATATGAGCCGGAAGCGTATTATAAAGGGCATTTCCGGTATTTAGCTCGTGTTGTTCGGCCGTTCGTTTGCGTCGTTTCACTTTAAAAAGGTCGCCATACGTTGCGCATACGCCGTGTGCACACATAAGAAATGAGCTCGAAGATCTGCGACCCTTTGGCAAAGTTTCTTCAATCAAAATTAAGCTGTCTCTCCAAGTCTTGCAGGGCGTCAAAAACTTTAAGCTGCATCGTCCTGTTCCAGGCAATCATAAGCACATTCACACACACAGGCACACACACTAGCACACACACAGACACACACACACATCAGCACACTCACAGTTTCGACACAAAGCCAATACACACGCCGCGACGAAACTTTTGTTGGCCCTTTCGGGCAAGTTGTTAGTAACCCACTCGACTGTCTAAAAAGTGTTTTAGGTTAAGCGCAAACTTTGCGCCAAGCGCTTTTTGACGGTCATTTTAATAAATTGAAAAGTGGAAAATGCGTAAAAATGGCAAATCGATAGGGATGCGAACCATCCTTCCCCCTTCCTTTCCACGCCAAGGCAAACTTCATTTTGTTTATTTCGGCTCATAAAATCTGTTTACAGACTTATAAATAAGCGATGCTGCTGTTCCCTTTCTAACCCCGAACCGGGCGTGTTAAAGGTTTGTTGTGTTTGCTTATAAGGCGAGCAAAACTTTCGCTTCCTGCCTGTCCGATAAAGGGGGGGGGGTTAGAAACTTTCTAATAATGCCATATCTTATGCATGTCAAGGGCTAAAGAGAAACTTAAATCTGTTCGGCCTTCATGACAAAAGTTTTTTCTCTCAACGTTTTTATTGAGTTTGCTTTGTAATTTAAATTGTTTGCGCCCTCAACTTGTTGACATGACAGCACATACACAGAGTACGACAAAGTATGCGAAGCGAAAGGGGAAGGGGGAAGAGGGAAGGGGGTTGATGGTAAGCGGGTGCTGGCATTTAATCTCTCCAGCTGACTTTCAATCAATCGCATCAATGTTCATTGTGGCGTCTAACAAATCGTACGCCTGGCTGCCCATCGTACAAGCGTAGCATAATCAATGCTGATATCACATTCAACTAAGAAAAGGGCAACCAGCTGCAGCCTTAGTGTGCCTGCCAGTGTATGTGGTTGTGGTGCGTGTGTGTGTGTGTGTGTGTGTGTGTGAAAAGCAATATAAGCGCACAAATACTGATATGTACATTAAATCACAACAACTTGTCATTGCGGTGCTCACAGCACAACGTTTCTCCTTTCAGTTTTCCAACAATGACAACATCATCGTATCTACAGGACGTATGTATGTGTGTGTGTGTGTGTGCATGTGTGCGCCATGTATTACCACAAAAGCGTTGCGAGCGTGAGAGACCAAGAAATTGAATCATATTGAGTGAAATGCTTCCATCAATTTATCAGTTTCGCTTGTTTTGCGAAAACGTTGATTCTGTATTTTTAACAAGGGAACATGGGAACAACATAAACTAGAAGATAATATTATTGAAAGACTTCGTTTGTGCACATTTAGAACTTTAAATATTTATGTATATTTCAATAATAATATTACTTGTTTTGCGAAAATCTTTTTTTATGTATTTTTAACAAGTCAACGAGGAAACAACATGAAATAGAAGATAATATTATTGCAAGACTTCGTTTGTGCATATTGAGAACTTTAAATATTTATATATATTTTTGAATAATAATAATACTTATTCATATAAAAATAGTATACATTTTTTACTGATTTCAAACTCTACTCGTATAATCAAGTTACCTTGTTAGTTCCAAACAAAAGCTCATGAAGAGGCTTCCTACGATATTCACTTATACTTTTCTACAACTTCCATCCTTTTTATGAATTCTTTCGTTCCTCTTAACAATTCACTTTCAAGCTGAACAAGACAAATGAACAAGTCAACAATAGATTACCCTTTCACACCACATGCTACCACTAAATGCCTGAACTCCCTTTCCCCACTACCCCCTTTACATACTCAAGGCATACTAGATCAAGTGAATGTGTGTGTGTTTGTTGTTCTTGCTTGTGTGCACGGCTCGAATAACAGCATAATTCATTTTGTCACTTGTATATGCTCGTTATTAAATTGTTCTCAGCGCCAACTCTTAACCTTGTCGCACTCATTCAGTTCCTCTTCCCCTCGCAGAGCCGAGTCTGGCAAATTTATGCAAATTATAATACGAAAATGTATAAGTTATACCTGGGCACAATAAACAGGAAATGTGCACCACGCTGTGGCAGGCGAAACAAAAGAAACGACCGGCAGACAGACAAGGGGAACATTAACTCAGCTAGACACGGCCAGGCTCAGTGCACGCTCTGCTCTGTAGCTCCCAGCTCCAGTCTCGGCTCCATCTGAAGCTCCAGTTGTTGTGCTGGCTCCGAGTCGGCACTTGCCTTTGTCCCCTTTATGCCCCGGCATAATTGCGAGAACTGCATGTCTATTTGTCTGCCCCTCTGTCTGTCTTCCCGTTTGTCCGTCTGCCTCTCCGTCTGTCTGCAACATATGCCGAAGAACTGCAACCAGCTCAGCTCCTGCAGGACTCGCACTGTGTGCCTGACATAATTGCAACAATCGCATTCGTACTACGTTCCACTTTCGGCTCGACAGTTTCTTTGTCCCTCTCTCTCTTTCTGCCTTTCTCTGCCAGCGGCTGCCTGCGTCTTTGTGGCTGCACTCAGTCAACACTGTGGCTAATTGTTATTACCCCGGCATAATTGTCTTATGCGACTGCGAGCGGTTCTCTATTAACTGACTCTCTGCAACAATAAACACAACATTCAATTGGCTTTTTTGGTGGAAAAGTTTTAACAAAATGAAATTTGAAACATTTTATTAGTTTACCCAAAAATGAATAAAGTACTAATGAATCTAAAATGTTTTAATTAACTTAGACAAACTCTGACCTTCAAATAAAGTATTATATAGAATTAAATATTGTATATTCAAATATTTGAAGTTTATTATTATTATTAAAATATTATTAACGATTGTAGCTGCTTTATTAAATTCAAAACTTCCTTACAATTTCAATATAGTATAAAAAAATATAACTGTTGCTGCACTATTCTAAAAGCAGAAGCACAGCGAAACGAGACGAGACGAAACTTAATAATAATTTTCATTATTGCGTACACTCGGAATGGAGGGGCAACAAGTCAATCAAGCGCAGAGACTGCTTTTTATGGCCTCCGGAGAGAATAATCCGTTGGCTTTCGGCCAAACAGTTGGCACTCGGAAGTCATTTCAACGATTATGAATAATATTCCTACCCCCATCACCCCTTCCCATCCCCACTGAATGCCATTTCTTTTTTGCTGCTGGGCTGTAATATGAAAATGCATAAATTGAAACTGAAACTTGAACTTTGTGCAGCTAATTGAAAGCGAACAACAAAACGGTCTGCCAAGCCAGCAATTTGATAGATCGCCATGCTGGGAATGTACGAAATGCGTTAAGTTTCGCGATGCCAACATTATTGTTTTTCAGGCTTCATTCCTTTTATTATCCTCTTTCTGTTGCATTAAATTCAATTTGACTTTTGAGTGGCAAAAACACACAGACACAGACAAATTTGAATAAAAAATGCCGTTGCGTATGCGTAATTTTTCAGCTTCAACAATTTTGAGCGCAATTTAAAAGTCGGCAATTAACATCGATGGAGTAAGCAGGGAGATAGGTCAAGGGGCGTGCCATACAATAAATAAAAATGCATTGCAATTGCAGCTGTCGAGACTTCAATCATTGTGTCCGAGTAAATTGGCAGCTGCTGTGGAAGAAGGAGAAGAGAAGCTCAAGCGGAAGCTGAAGAGAGGGTTAAAGTGCCAAATTTGCAGATTTTTTCGAGTGTACATACAGTACATCCAGATTGTTCTTATTATATGCATTTAAATTGATTGATTTAAGCTGGTGATGATTGTAAAGCTTGTTTAAATTTAAATGTGTATTTTAAAAACGAATCTTTAAATTAATCGAGGTGGCAAAAAAGTAAATACATTTTATTTAACATTATTTGAATTTTAAATAATAATTTGTAGAGTAATAACTTAAAACATAAAGAATTCACTCAAGATAAATAAAAACATGGGAATTAAATTTTAAAATTCATATTTATTTTATTTTTGTTTTAATTAAATTGCTGAACTTCATTGAGTTTAAAATTATTCAATTTAAAGTATTCGAGAAAATGAAAATTCATGAGTAAGCAAATACTTTTTTTCTCCTAGAAAAAAACTTCTTTAAGTCTTTGTAGCTTGTTTTTGTGCTTGAATTTCATTGAGGAACTGCATAAGCTTAGTTCCCCATCAAAGTTGGCCCTGCAGGCGCTGCAAGCGGCCATGGTAACTGTACCCCAAAGGGCACCTAGTAGGGAGGGATGAGTGGCTGGAAGGGAAGCCCCTCGCTGGTTGGCAAAATATTGCGCATCTCAGCAAGCGAAATGCGAGCAAGGACTACAAATAGGGAGATAGCTGCTGCTAAAGGGGTAAGGGTCTGTGAGAGGACTGGCTGAAAAGACCTACATTCACCGTTACCTGGGAACAAGATTTATGCTCAATAACTAACTCAAATCACGTTCGGCAAATGCTTACGAAATGTTACAACAAATTCAGCACGATGCAAATCTTTTATTGACAGCACGTTTCACTTGTAGACGAGCGTTTTGCACATGTTTGACCCCTTCCCATTCCCATGTATGTGTGAGTGTTGCAAATATATTTTATGCAGAGAAGAAAAAAAATGGAATTGGGTGAAATTTAATTGATTTCACTTTAGAATGCAATTCGATTGTTGCGTTTTTATTCAACATTGAAAACGCAGTAATAAATTATAGAGCTGCGTTTAATCGAAAAACATAAGCCCATCCATGATACGTATAAACATATGTATGTATAATGCGCTAGATATATTGAAGAATGTAGGTTACACACACATCAATTTGTGTGTGTAATTTGTGGCGTTTTTGATTGTATTCACCTCAAATGTTTGTTTGGCAATAGCAAATGCATGGAGCGAAAGCGTGTTCAATTTATTGATTGATTGCCGCATTGATTGACGGACGGCACGTTTCGTCGGCTCGTTATTTCTTGGGCCTGTAGAGGGTATGGAGTGTCGAGTGTTTATTTTTATGGCCAATTCGCGTAATAAACGTACGCAAACTCATGTAATTACAATTAATTTTCATTTGTGCCAAATTGCCTGAGTGGAGAGAGACAGAGAAGGCACTTTTATGGCATCAACAAATCTGGCGTTCTCTTAATCATAAAATAAATAAAAAAAAGCTGAAGAAACAACAAAATATTTACTTAACGACGGTTGCCAGACGGATAGAGTAAGAGAGATGGAGAAAGAGTGTTATGGGACACCAAGGCATAGCGAGAAAGAGAGGGAGATGCTCGTCTCGAGGCACACACGAGTGGAATGATATGTGGGCCCTGTGTACTCGTGCGAAGGTTGGACCTATCGAAATTGAAGTGAAGTAAGGTGACTAAAATCAGCAAAATATTGTGAAAATTTTTAACAAAAAATTTGTATTGTTTTCATTGGACCTAAGGCTTTAAATTGCTGGCCAACATTTTAATCAGATTATGCATCAATGAAATGGAATGTTATGGCATATAGAATATGGATTCATCTAACAAAATGTTGCCATCTTATTTCAGTATGAATTCCAACGTAATCCGCATACATTATTTGGAATAACCCATTAAACAATTCTATGTAGTATGCAATTAGTTAAAGCTCAATTAGAGAATTAAAAGCTCTTGTCCATTCGGATATCCAAACAAATAAACAAATACTGCACACAACTTTATCAAATCAACCACATAAGCGCATAATCTTTGCACTTCGATGGCACACACTCTGTCTAGCTCACTCTCCCTCTGTCTGCAACCCCTCTCTCTGGTGCTTAGTGCCAGTCACTGTCTCGCTCTCTCTTTCTCTCTTTGTATTTGCTAAGCTACTTACTCAGCTGTCGGTTAAGCAGTGCACACAAATCGCTTTTAGTGAACACGAAACGAAAGCTCCTGCGGGTTGTCATGAATTTTATGAGTATGACAGCAAGATTATTTCGCTTCACGGATTAATGCACTAAATGGCACTCAGCGAGTGCGAAAACATAAACAATCAACGAAACAGTAAACTAAACATGCATCTGCGGCATAACGATATAAATATTTATATTTCTATATATGTGGACAACAAATGCCGCTAAGCAAATATTTACGATAGCATTTTTAAACCAGCTAAAACTAACACAACAACAACATCAAATAACAACAAGTGGGAGAGCCTTAAGTTGGGGAATGATCGACGAGGTGATATTCTTTAAGCACTCGTAAGCAACGTATGTTGCTACTGCATTCTGATTGCAGTACGAAAACAAAATGTTCATTCCTTTTTTAGTAGATAGAGTAGTCGGATAGCCTTTTTCAGTTATTTATCAATTAAAGTTTTTATTTTAGGCGTTCGATTATTTTAATTTCACAATCCACGTCCACGTCGTACAATTCTGCGCTTCATGAAAAAGTGAAGTGCGTCGCTTCTCTTCTCTCTCTAATCCTCTTGTTCTCGCCAGAGGGCGCTTAGTGATGGCGTTGAGCCATGATCGAGAAACTAAACGATACATGCAATTACACAGAGTATTACATACTAATTATAACTACACGTACTACATATTAATACACTTTCTATTATATTATTATTATATACTATATTAAAGAATATGCACCTACCAAATCTACAGGGTACCACGCGCTCAACATGTGCCTGAGATAGAGTTCCATCAAATATGTCCGAACTGCAGCACTTATGCACCCGCGTGTATGTCATACTATTGCGAGTCAGTGCAGCGTCAAATTTAATTTGTGCCATGCATCGCATATTCATATTTTAATATTTGCAAAATTATGTATATCTACCCGGAGTATCGATTTAAGGACTTGCTATTTGATATTATTCTGAATAACCTTTAGTTTATGGGAGTTTTTTTTGTAAATGGAAAACCTTTTGCCAAGTTTAAATTATGTGAAACCTTTGCGGGGAAATTAAGTTGATCCTTTGGTTGATTCCTCTCATATCGCTGAGCTTGGCTTCATTTTGGTGATTTGTTTGTTTTGTGCGTTAAAGTGAATTTACCGCTAATCGAGTTAGAAGGAGAGAAGAGGAAGAGAAGCTTGTGTGAAATGGATAGCTAGAGCGCGGGATGCTGCACTGACTTTTCGCTCGCATACGCCACGTTCGCCAGGTGTTGCCCTAGAGCACACACACACACACACTTCCACGCATGCACATGCGTAGCTTAGCCATGGCCAACGCAACTCCCATCATAATTAGTTTGTCTGCATTTTCACGTTACGTGCCCCGCAGCCAATGCCAGCTGCAACGTGGCCGTGTAGCAGCTGCAACGTTTGCGGCCCGACTGATATTCTTAATCAAAATTGTGCTCATTCCACTTCCAGCTCACAGTGTGTGTGCCGTGTCGAACTAATGAAAATGGCGGCATAGCAAGCAATAGTGAACTAGATCGAACTGAAAAATCCAAAAACAGTACAGCAAATTGATTACTGACAAGGTACCCCCACAAATTCTTCCACCAGTCGCCGCAACATCAACCCCACTAACGAAACCCTAAAGAAGATTCATTCTATGCGGATCTACATATCAACGCATTTACATATATCATTTTTAATTTATCTACAATCGATCATCCAGCAATACATTAAAGAACTTTTTGAATATACTATACCCAGAAGTGAGTTTCTCCTTAAAAATAAAATACCGCTCGAATATCACTTAAATTCATTGTTAGTAATTTGAAAAAGGACAAATATATAGTAAAGTTTTATAGTTTAATATCACTTAAATTCATTATTAGTAATTTGAAAAAGGACAAATATATAGTAAAGTTTTATAGTTTATATTTAATACTTACATTAAATTGTGATATAATTTTGAATTGTAAAATATTTATGACATTTTATTAATATTTTGAAATCCTAAAACAAATAATTTTATTTTTTCTTATATTAAATGTGCATTTGTAGTAATATACATAAATTAATAACTGTATAACAATGTAATAAGTGTACTCTTTTATGTAACTTTCAATTAAATTACAACCTAGAAGTATTCTTACAAGGTGTAACTATTTTAGGGATTTCGAAACTGCACAGCCCCAAGTCTTTATTCCCGCTTCATCCCGTCAGGGATGCCAGGCCACACACAGTGTCTGCAACACTCTGTGCTCCTTTTGCAATCTTTTTCCAACTTCTGTATCCTTTTTCCCGTCTGTTTCTCTACCGCTTGGTGTCTCTAGCGTTTTTCGTCACCCGCTGGGCATTTTGACTGCCTTATTAAGTTGGCGCCTCGGCGTCAGCTGAAAAACTGCGACCTGCTCCCGTTAGAAACAAACTTTTTGCATGCCAATGATATTATACGATATACACGTATATACATGTTATTTTCTTTGCTTCTTTCTTTTTCTGGCATTCTCCGCTGTCCTTGCATCGTCATCATTGCAACTCCATTGTCAAAGTTGCGTGACGATTTCGCTGAAAGTCGCAGGCATCCACGTTGGGTAAATAGTGATGAAGGAAAAAAACGCCAAAGAAGTTCTCGGCTTGGCAGACTCGGCTGTGGTCCTCAGTTAAGCGCTAATTAGATGCAAATAGATCCAAGCAGTCGCGTCGGCCCAAGGTGCGAGATAATTGGCCCCCATGTTGACAGCCGGATAATGGACCAAAGTCACAAGGATGGCGAAGGCGTGTGACAGTAATTTTGAATAGAATCATTGAAATCAACTGTGAATGCCGAAAAATGTCTTTATTTTGGAATAGCAAAATAATCAGTGAACTTAAACTGGATAACGAACTAAAGCTTGTTTTAATATTAATTAACACTATACACTCTACACTCTACACTATACACTCTACACTCTACACTCTACACTCTACACTCTACACTCTACACTCTACACTCTACACTCTACACTCTACACTCTACACTCTACACTCTACACTCTACACTCTACACTCTAAACTCTACACCTAACAGTCACTCATAATCTCTTCACTTCGCCTTTCGCATTTAACACTCAACTTCACACTTTATTTTCTTACACTCTTTCCTCCCTCTATGTCCAAGAGTCTTTACGATTTATTAGCCATGCTGTTCGCTTTAATCAAATGCCGCTGCAATTAGCCGAAGCGCATTTGCATGAATTCCTCTGCATTTAAGTCATTAGAACCCGAGAAATTTCATTACACTTTGTTGTGCGTGTCTCCCCCGAAAGTTGGCCAAAAAACCCGAAGGAACAAGCGAGATGCTCACAAAATGACAAAATGAAAACGACAGCGGAAGGAGGAAGAGAAGGGGGAGGCAGAGTTAGGGGGAGAGGGAAAGAGACAGAGTTGGGAGAGAGGGAGAGGGCATATGAGGGACAGAAACCAACACGTACAAAACGCATAAACATTCTTGCGTAAGTGAGTTTGTACATAAATTTTCCAACTTGAGTTGCAGTCTGCAAGGGATGGGGATGCCATGCTAAAGGGGAGGGAGGTAGTCTCGGGCCGATTTCCTGGCGGTCTCGGGCCGGTCTCGGAGTGCTCGAGATGATACAAAAGAACGCAAAATGTATGCGAGTTTTGGGCTGGCATTGTCTTGCTTCAACTCTCAGTCCGCTTTCCCATTGCGTTTGTTGTTTGCATTTATTTACATTCAAAATCGGTCGGATACACTATATAGTTATCTCGCACATTAAGTTCTGCTGCGACTCGACTGCAACTATAATCGAAATAGCTTCTGCATTATGCAAAACATCCAGCGGGAATCGAAGACTTTCGTCAATGTGCTTCACTTCACGGCTTAAGAGCACACGCCTCTTGAAGAGCAACGCCCGAAGAGAGCGAAAGAGAGCGCAAGTAAGAGAGAAAATGTGAGCAAACTCCAAAATATATCACTGACCTACATTAAGTGGAAATTTATTTATGCCGGCTGCCAAATTGGTTCCCCAATGCTTTGTTCTCTATGACGGATAACGGTTCCCGACTTCACTCTCTTTCAGTTGTGGTTTGTGTTTGTGTTTGTGCTCCTCTGTCTGTTGTTGTCGTTGTTGTAAGCCAGTCATTGGCTCTAATAATAATGGCTTGTAATTTGCATAAATAATGCCTGATTTTTGCAGTGATGTCCACGTCCCTCTCTTTCTTTCTCCCTTCTCTTTATACCATTTAAAATGATTGAGTGCTTTGTGGAAACTCAGTTGACCACAGCAGCTCGATGAACTCAATTATTTATTCCATGCGAACGATTGACAAATTTGAGCTTAGGTGCAAAATAACAGAGTTATCACTCTATAAAAACAGAGCATTCGTAGTGTTCATTCATCTTTTATAGAGCTAATTATTTATTTATCGAAATCGATAGTTATTTTAGCCACTGTCAAATCATAAATCCACGATTTGGTAAACCATGCGTTGTTGTTTACCGCACGGATTAACAGAGCGCTGTTAAAGCTTAACATACAGTGTGCTCTGTGCTGTTCTCTGTTAAGCTCTTAAGCTCTGCCGACGCGATTGGACTCTCTCTCTTGCGAAGCACGAACGAACTTCGTCGGCAACTTCGTTACTTACTTCACGCCACGAACTTCGCAACGTTCACGCTCGGCTAGAGCCGATGGCTCTAAACAAGTCGAGCAACGAGCCGCTGCCGAGTACGACGAGGACGAAGCCTTCGATAGGCGCTTTGGTGTAATCAGTGCGTGCTGCTAAGTAAATTAGTTTAGTATGATTTTAGTGCGCAACGTGGACGGACGCATCGCGCGAATTTCACACTTGGCTAAAACAAGACGCGCGTATTTGTGTTGGTGTTAACTGTTCACTGTTAACTTTTCTTGTGTGAGAGTGTTAAGCGTGCATTTGAGCCGTGTGCAAGCGGACGCGTTGAACGGCGTCCGCCTGAAAGTATGCAACGCCTGCTGCAAGTCCAATGTACGTAAGAAAGAAAGAGTGAGAGAGAAAAAAACATTCAAAGAATTAAGAGCTGCTGCTACAGCTGCGTCGCAGTCGCAGCCGGCGTCAGCTTCAATTTCGTACTTCATCTTTCATACAACGTTTAACGCAAATTGTGCAGCCACAGCTTCAGCTCGTGACTCCATTTGCTCCATTTGCTTTCTTTGTTATTTCTTTCTTGCTTTTCTTCTTCTTGTTTTTCTGTTTTTTTGGGGGGTCCCATTCGTTTCTTTGTCGTAATGCAAGGAGACTAAGACTGTGGTCCGCCTGCAGCTGCAGCTGCGACGCGTGTTGGCAGTGCTGATTGCATTTTGGGGGCCCACTCGAGCGTACCTCATTATGGCCCCTTCCACCACCCTTCTTCCCAATGTAAGAACACAAATAAAATAAAACACAGACACACACACACGCACACACAAGTGTAGTTTCTATGAACTGTCATTGTTTACTTTGTGGCTTCAAACAAATGTTTCGCAAATATTTGCGGTCGATGTTTTGGCATTTGTTATTCGCTTTAATTAAACCAAAGCTTTTTGATTTATTTTTTAATTTATTATGTTTTTTATTTGCACAAATTAATGCGGTTTGAAATGTTCACACAAAGGGAAAAAGTTGATGTCGCATATTCAAAATGCGGATATCACTAAATTGGAACAAAATAATTTAAATTTTTTGTAATTAATTTTGTATTTGTTTTTGTTGCGAATTTCAGCAAATTTATTGTACTTTGGTTGACTTCAACAAACAAAGAAAGAGCTAAAATATTTCATTAATTTGGATAAAAGAAGCAAAAGGATTTGCAACAGTTTATTGACAATGTATAGATAAAATTGATAAAATTTAAGAGCAAAGCATAAATAACAAATATAAATTAGTATTTTATTTCATTGGAAAATGTATTTCTTACCACGCAATATTAAAGTAATATTGTTTCATATGTAAAATACTCTTGTATTTTTAGTATCATTATCATAATGCAATCAAAACACACATCCACTAATCAGTTCTTGGATTTATCCTTGAATTAATTGCAACTGTTGCTGTGTAAACATTTTTCTCACACACATATGCGAAATCTGAGCTCAATTATGACAGAGTTGCCCACACAGATTATTCAGCACGAGATCTGTAAAATGAAATTCAACGCACACAATGTGGGACGGACAAGTCTCTCGTCTCCGCTCTCGTATCGTCAGCAACGTTTACCTGCCTTCTGCTCGGTAAAAACAAAAGAGGGAAGTTTGTCGGAAACGAGGGGCTAGTCAGAGGCATCAGGCATATGCCATTGCTATTTCCGTACCCCCTAGTGCCCCTTATATAGTTCGTTGTGGGTTTGCAGGAATTCAAGCTGCATTGCAACATAATTATGACCGATGGTAGCGTTGATGAAGAATTCTTCTGGTCTTATGGTTGTTATGCGGTTGCTTTGAGATTTGAGATTACTTTAGACCAAAAAGGTTCTAAAAGTTGAGTAGAACATTTCAAAAAAAATTTCTAAAAGAAGCTTAAGTTGAAGGCTCGATAACCTCCGGAACGTGTAGCAAATTTCTAAATATTTGAATTATAATTTAACTTGAAGCTTAGCAAAACAATTTATAAATAATCTAAGGAAGTATTTTCAAATATAAGGAGTAAGCAAAAGTCTCTCCTGAATGTATTTTACTTATTTTAAAATGTTTTTCAATGATTATTATTCTTAAAAATATATTATCTATCAAAACTTATGATTCTTTTACATGAGCTCTTCTGCGACTAAAAAAGTATTATATTTATATATAGTATATTAGTTCAATTTGTAAATATCTATATTTTAAATCAGATCTTCAACTCTCCACAAACAATAGGTTCTTTAGTTAAACGAAAACGCATCGATGCGACAGGAAAATGAAAATTTTATTGCTGTTGCTAAAAATTTGCGCAGCACTGTAAACAATGGTAATGAATAGCTGACGAGTTTCAGCTAAAGCTAACAAATGGAACTGGTTAGTCAGCCACATGCACTCATACACCCACACACACACACACATATACATACATACAAGCGCGTGCTGGCAGCTCCCCACGCACAGACAATAAAACCAACATGAAATTTTGTGCATCCACTAAACGACCCCCGCCTCGTGGCGTGGCCATTCAATAAGCAAGATAAAATATGCACGCATTCACACAGGCACACACAAACACATAGAGAAACACAGCCACATATGGCAGTGTGTGCCGAGCACAGCAAATATGTACTTTATGCCTTTTGTATGTGGCTTGCGCAGCATTTTCACAGAGAGAGTGCGCTGTGCTGCCCGCTAATTAGGCAATATGCACTCGATTGTGTTATAATCATTAAGCCCGGAAAATGCATGTCTACCGCACGCACACACACATGGACATGCACCAACACACATAGACCAGTTGCACCATTTTTATAGCATACTTTCGAGCGAACAACAATTAAAAACCACCAAATGTTTTGGTTGCTTTGAAAAAGGTTTGAACTGTAATGCTTTGCTGCCCTTTAGAGCACGGAAGTGGATGAGTTTTATTGTAACATAGCTTAAACAGTAGCCAGCGGAGGTAGAAGATACTTATCTGTTAGAAGATCTTAACTATGTAAAGGTTTCATAGTTAAATAAGCATCGATTATCAGACTTTCCAAAAAAATATAGATATAAAATTTTTATAAAATAGTTGTGTACTATCGATCATTTCAAATAATTTGAATCTTATCAAGTGTTTGTAACTGATCTAAAATAAATAAATAGTCTACAAACAAATTCCCTTGATTCCCAAATATATCTAAAAACATCTTAAGGGAAAAGAATTAATTATTAGTTTTGGCATTTCGTGGCAATCTAAACATCACGCTTGTCCGCCAAAGAGTTAGTTACAGAAATTCTTTGGGTGCGTCACGTAGCCAACTTAAAGTCGAAACTTTTTAGATTCTTCGCAGGGAGAGAAGAGGAAGCCAACAGGAAACGGAAGTGAACGAAGGCAAACACGTGTTGGCAAAATCTTTGCTGCAACAATGTTAACACTCGCCTTCAAAAACCTACAAACAAACACCCACACACACAAGACACCGACACACACATCACCCACCCACACACACACACACACACAATCGCAGCCTGTTCCTCATTGCATATGTAAACTCGCTTGTAAGCTGGCCAATTTTTTATGTATTTATGCATTTCTTCCTCTTATAAAAACACCTTCCCCTAGCGCCGCCTTCGGCTGCTCCCTTGACACGCGCATTCGTATTAAAGTTGCCTGTTGAGAAAATGCACAAGTGCAACAACAGCAACCGCCCACAACCACGCCCTAACGCCCTTTGTAGGTTAATCAAATGCAGCGGGGTGAAGCAGAAGGGAGAAGAAAGCTGCAAAAAAATTGCAATACGCGTTTGGCTGAGGGAAGCAGCAAAGGGGCCAGGGGAAGGGTGCGGGGGCGTGCGAGAATGGCTCTCTATTTGGCTAGTTAGTGTGCGCGGGTGTCAGAGCGCGTTGGCGTCCCTGTGTGCGTGTTATATTAAAAAAATTTTCCAGCTGAGGAAAGACCAGCAAAAGCAGCTGCAGCAGCAGCACCAGCAGCAGCACCATCGGAATACAAAAGCCAACTGACAGCTGACGTGGACACGGACGCGAGAGGCCCCAGACATGAGGAGTTTAGGGGAAATGGAGCTGGGGCAGTAACAGGGCGGGGTGTTGAGGGTAGTGGGAATCAAGATGAAGCTGAGCACAAGTACTTGCCATGGTCCGTAACTTGATTCATTTTACTCGATATGCAGCAAGAAGCACTTGCAAACAAGATAATACTTAATATTTGGAATGGAAGATTAAATTACATAATTAATTTGAAAAATATGCTAACTTTCCATTCCTCCTCCCGGCATTGCCCGTATGTGAGCAACTGAACTTGATATGGATGTGGGATAGGATTTGTAGAATGGTTGAGCATGTTGAGGATAGCTTGAAAGTGTTGGGAATGTTTTAGCTAGTGATCAGTGATGGGCCACGACGCGTCATTTACGCGGCGCTTCACAGTCAGTTTTTCAATTTTAATGTAAATTTAAAAAACAACAACCGACAAAATAAGAAATAAAAGAAATAATAAAAGGGTATAAATATCAGCACGCTTTATCGATTTGCAGTGTTAAATTTGTTTCATTATGTGTTTCGACCTTGGCGATGCATTTTCATCGTTACAATGTCGAAAATCAAAAAACGTGGAGTCATGGCCCATCACTGGTGATAGCGCAATCTTTATTTTAGATGGAAAGGTTATTAAAATATAAAGAAATTTCATACTAATTTTAATCATCTAAAATAAATTTAGAAACTTACTAGTTAAATCAATTTTTAATATATCAGTTAATTTCATAGTAATTGCAATCAACTAAAATAAATTTTGAAAAATAAAAGTTAAATTAATTTAAATATTCATTCATTTCTCATCTAATCAACTTTGATGTGAAGCAATTTAATCATATGTCCAGTTCAGATTAGATGACTTTATGAGCAAGAGATATATTGGTTGAAGATTCTTAAGCATAAATATTTAAAAAGTTGATGATTATGAAAGTATCTTCCCTATTTATTTACCACTGCTTGATAATATATATAGCTGAAAATAAATACATTATACTTGTAGTTTAATAATAATACTATAATGCTATAACATAATAATAATCTTTCGAATCATACAAATAATATTTTCTATTAACAAATCGTTGTTTGATTTAAGACTATAAAACTTAATTAAATTTGAATTTAAATAATGAAATTATGAATATTTATTTGCAGAAATAAGTTTATGTTAACTCATTAATTATTGTGGTTCAAATGTTAAAAACAAGCAAAATAAGTTAGTTGTAGACCATAAAAACATCTTCTTTTATTCTTCCAAGTTCCAATTATCCGAGTAGTTTATTCTGTACAAGTTACTTTCATATATTACTCTGCTCTGCTAAGAAATAAGTTACCCGGTCATGTTTGAAGCAACTGCGAAATGAATTCCCCTCTCTCATGAGAGGCAACATATAGTACATCCCTTTCTCCATTCCTGTACAGCCCGCCAGGAATTCACTTTAGACAGCGATTTCCGCTGACTGTCGACTGTTTTGGCTGTTTGGACTGTTTCGGGTCTGGGAAACGAAATAGTTACACACGCCGACACTGCCAGACAATGTTTATGAGCGAGCGCTATTTGGCTTAATTTTTGACGCTTTATGCATATTACGAGCGACAGCTCCATGACTCGAACTTGGCTCGAGTTGCCTCCGAGAAATGATGGCAGGCCAGGTGACATAAAACAAGCCTTTTATGTGACATGCTGCTGCTGCTGTTGCTGTTGCAGTTGGTGTCACGCGACGTTGGCAAAGGAATGTGGCAGAAGAATTCGGCAAAGGAAACCGAAAAAGGAATGAGAGGAAAACATCGCGTGAGAAATGAAAAATGTGAGAGGAAAGCAGGGAGCAGGTGGGAAAATAGGGAGGTGCAGAACGGACAGTCATTTGTTATTTCATTTCCGAAATAAGCGAAAGAATGCTTGTGAATTGGCATGGGGATTAGCGGCATCATTGGCCGCCATTTTGTAAGAACTAGACGCTCGCGCTGTTGCCACATTTCATTGTTTGTCATTTAACGATTGACAGTTGGCGATAAAAACAAAAAAAAAGAAGAATGAAGCAATACGAAACGAGGCGAAACAAAGCGAAACCTGAGCAAAACAAAGCGCACTGCTAAAGTCAAACAATGCGAGAAGAGGCGCAAATAAAACAACAAAAGTAACAGTTACAGCAGCAACAAAAGTAACAGTTACAGCAACAACAACAACAACAATAGCAACAACATCTGCTGACAATCGAAATGAAAATGTTAATGATCCACAGTCGAAAAGGTGTCAACTGTTTAGCCCAAGAATTGCTTTAGCTTTTTCGCCCTCGCAAATTCTTGTGAGAAACAAGAGCATCCTCCCTTTCTCCCTCGCTCTCTCTGCCTGTCTCTCTCTCTCTCTCTTTGACGGTTCCTGTCTTTGAGGCTATTTATCATTATGACAGTGCTTGGCTTTTGAGCTGATTTGCCTTGGGAGCGACATCTGGGCCCGCCTCGGTCCCTAAGCTTTTAATCAGAGCAACCCGCAATATTTTTGCCAGCGAACTCCAACTGGGGAATATTCGAAGCGAATAACTGAAGCATCAGCTTACAGCTTGTGCTCGGCTATTTTAAGCTGTACTTGTTGAGTAAGAAAGGGTTCTGCACTTTGTGAATGGAACGCAGTTTCATCCTGCTTGCTTTTCTTTGGATTTTTAAATTAAAATTGATTGAGGCACAAATGAAATGTGAATAAAACCAAGACGAAAGCTACAGTCAAAAGTGCTCTACTATTTCTACTACTACTACTTTCTTAAATAACTTATATGTTAATTGTCCGTTTAGAAATCATATTGTGTATGCCAAAAATTAATTTCCATATTTATCGATTTACGCGGGCAGAAAGGGGCGTGGCGAAAATTTAAAATAAACTTGATTTGCGCGCAGAATTTAGACAGTTTTTTAGTAGGTTAAGCCAGTCTTGGATATCTAGATTTTCATACGTATAGGCAGGCAGACGAACATATCGATTTGTCTGTTAATGTTGATTAAGAATATATATCGTATATACTTTGTGGGGTCGAAGACGCTTTATTTTGTCTGTTACATACATTTTCGGTTTGCACAAAATTATAATAATATATTCTAATCTATGGATAGGGGCTATAAACATTTTAAATAATATTATATACAATACATGGTTGAACGACCTTTTTATGTGATATGTGTATTTTTAGCTAACTCTCAGGTCAATGTTTCGGTTCGACTCCCATTGGAGCTGATCATTCTGCCAACTGAACATTTTGGTAATGTTCTTTGTTTTTGATACCAGACATCTTGATATATTGGTAAAAGATATTCATGATGTAAATGATTTATTTCTTTAATATAACATTCAAAATTAATGTTTTAATGTTATTGTATATTGAAATATTGATCAATGACTTTATTCATCTTTTAATATATTTAATTTAAAATCTTTTGATCAATATATCTCTGAATCTATTCATGTATTTTTAGTAGTTTAATTTAAATAAAGTTAATATAAAGAAAGGATTGATAACAAAGCAAACTTGCAAGTAGGGCTGATTTTTTACTTATAAAACAAGTAAAGTGCAACACTTGTCATACACACATACAACATCGAGCAACTTGTCGTTCTGCCTTCCTCTTTAGCGCACTTTAAAGCTGAAACAATACTTTTGA
The DNA here is from genome assembly GCA_018903425.1 of Zaprionus nigranus. Classification (NCBI taxonomy): domain Eukaryota; kingdom Metazoa; phylum Arthropoda; class Insecta; order Diptera; family Drosophilidae; genus Zaprionus; species Zaprionus nigranus. The sequence goes on along the minus strand of JAEIGD010000015.1, from coordinate 3,171,767 downwards.
TTCATTTCACTCCATTTATTAATTGCGTCTCTTTTATTTCGAGTCCTTTCTCTAGTGCGGGCACTCAAAAGAATTGCTCAGTCGGACAGATGTTGTTGTCGGGGTTACTAGCGTGGAGAATGTAAGGGAAGAGGGAACTTCAAAGAATTTGACAGAATGCGTGAGCCAAGCTTGGTAATCATTTCACATTTACTCAATTACGGCCATAAATGTCAGATCTGACTGCTGAAAAGAGAGAGAGAGAGGGGAGAAAGAGACAGAGAGCATGAAAGATGGCCGGGGGTCGCTTCGTTTTGCTTGGTTCGTGTGCGATGCCGTTACAGGACAACCGGTTAAGCCAATTTATTAAATAAAAAACCATTTGTCACATTTTATTCAAGTTTTCAACGCCAGCTTGCCCGCCTGCTGCCTGCGTGGCCCGTTGTTATCTTTATGACATTTCCCGAGCGTAATGAAACAGAAACCCCAAAAGCCATAAAGCCGAAACAGAGGCCAAAGCAGAACCAACAAAGCTGACCGAAAAGGGCACAGGCCACAACGAGTTGGGGTCACAAGGGGCCGACGGTGGGGTTAGGTCGAGATGGACAAAAGGTCGGGCTGACATTTTTCTTCATTAATTTCACCTGTTCGCCTGATAAAAAGCCAAACGACGACGACAGCCAGCGATGATCATAAAAGTAATATGTAATAACCAGATAATAACAATGACAGCAGGCTGCCTTTTTGGGGTCGTTTTCATTCTCTCGTTTCTTTTTTTGTTTTTTTGGCACCGAAAGAGACAGATTTTAGATGGAAGACAAGCTTATGTTTTGGAGTTAGGGTGGAGAGAGCAAAGACAATAATCACGCGCGGTACTTGTGTGCCAGCGCAATTAGTTGATTGCCGCCTCAATTCCATCAAAGATTGTGAAATGCTTTCAATTTCATAGTGTCCGTTACTCTCTCTCTGTCGGTCTGACTCTCTGTCTCTCTGACTCTCTGTCTATCTGTTCGACTCTAGCCTTATTTTGCTGTTGCTCTCAACGGAAATTAAACTTGTCCAAAAGTTAAAATGCCTTTTTGCCGCTTTCCGTTGTACAACAAGTATTTGGCTCGACTTTTGTTCCCAAGTTGTGCCACTCTCTCTTTCTCTTCATCTCTTTCGCTTTACCTCTTTCTGTTGCTGTTGCTGTGGTCCATCTAGGGAACATTTTGCGTATGTGTGTGCTTAGCGAGTTTTCTAATTTGCGCGCTTCAAGTAATTAAACGAGGCATCCGCTCTGAAAGACAGATCAGAATAAACCGCAATTTATGCACTTCAACTGCATACAAGACTGTCTTGCCTCACTCTCACTTCATTTCTCTCTCTTGCCGCTTGGCCAAATCAAGCATGTCAAGTTAGTCATACGCCACGTTGCCTGCACTCGAGTGCTGAATGCGAGTTCTGACTGCGGCCTTGACTTGACTTGCGTATATAAACCATATAAGTCTATCCCCACTGGCAAGTGAGGCTAAAGAAATATATTCAGATCTGACTGAAGCTTATTTGTCAAGGTTACAAAACTTGTAATTAGCCTGAGATGAGCCGCACTCGTCTTGAGCGAGCACAGCGTAATTAACCGAGGGAATTTCAAATGGAATCTCTCTCCCTCATTACGCATACGCACAGAGTACATATGTTTTCGCATAATTCATAAACTGCCATAAACAAACCTCCTCAAGGGGCGGGTCCAAATGTATAAATAATGTTGCAATATTAAAAAATGCTGCGCTGAAAACTTACAGAGGAGCGCGATAAAATGCAATAATAGTAATAATAAATGAGCAGCAGCAACGGGAGCTATAAAAAAACTATAAAACGACAACAAGAATTATAACATTCCATGCATTTTTTATTTGCAGTCGAGCAGCAGCAGGAGGAGAACGGGGTGCACGTCAACGCGGAACTGCAGTGCGCCTGCAGTTATGCAATGGAAAATTTATTTCGCCACTCAGCCAAGGGCTGAACAAATTGTTGCGCGTAAATATTTAAGAGTCGCAATTGAAAGTAAAAATCAGGAAGCAGACAACGCCAAAGCGCCCTCCCCACATGCGCCATAAAGAGTTGAGCTCACAGAATAAACAGTTGACAAAGCACAAGCAAAAACCCCCCAAAAGAGAAGTCGAGCAAAGACAAAGACAGAGAGAGAGAGAGATAAAGAGAGAGAAAAAGAGAGACAGTGAGAGAGACAAACAAAACACACAAAACAAGTGCGGATAAATAGCGACGGCCAAGTACCGAAAACGCATAAACAAATAAAAATTAAAATTAAAATATTTCCACTGACAGCGGATGCTGCAACATTGGCCCAGCAGCAGCAGCGCCGGCGCCGCAGTGTAATGAAATTGCAGCGGAAACATAAAATGCCGGAAATATGCTCATGGCTAATTGTTGCCGCTGCCGCGACAGCCGCGTCGGCCACTTGGCTAACGCTGGGGGGAATCGGAGCGGTCGCTGCCCAGGAGGACGACATCAGTGACAGCGAAATGCATCAGCATCACATGGATCTGCTGCATCATCAGCAGCAGCACTCGGATTTCATAATTGGCGAATCAGAGGAGCGAGATCACATCGCACATCATTTGGGTAAGTTATCGATTCTCGATTTATATGATATCAAACCTGCAGAGTTACTCAATCGTTCTATACTATTACAAGGATTCATCTGTCTTTTTTAAATTCTGGGTGTAAGAATAAATATAGGAAAACATTCATAATATAAAAAATATAATAAAAGTTATCAATACTGCATCATATTATTATTAGTAAATAAAATACAGAACTAAAACTAAACTAAAACAAACTAAGAGATAAATAATTTAATATACTTTTTTATACATAATAATTAGTGTAAAAATGCAATCTAATTTGGCACCTCCAGACTTTGTTTATTTCATTTTAATAAATAAAAATTCAATACAAAATATTAAGCAATTTACCAAAGCCCTAAATTATATATTTTATGGAACATCACAAGAAATACTGTCATGAAAAACATACCAAAAATGCCATAAAAAAACACTTCACCAACAAAATACCTCGATTTGTGTCGAGCTGCTTTGAAGCATCTCAAAGTATGCCGCCTGTCATGCGGCTCAATTTGTGCTGCACAGTGTACTTGACACTTTGAATGAGACGAGTACGAGAAAGAGGGAGAGTGGGAGGCCAAGAAAGAGACTCCGGAAGTGGGTGGGTTGACACGCTCTATTTGCTTTTGCTTTTGCTTAGCACAAGGTCAACTTGGCGCGGTTGCCAAGTGCCAACAAACTTTCGAGTGTCGCCTCAGTTTAACCTGCCCTCTCTCGTGCCTTGCCTTACGCGCCTTTCCTTCTCCCTCCCCCTTGGCTCACTCTCTTTTCGTTCCGGCCATCTGGTGTGTCACTTGAGCGGAATTATGTGACTGGCAGCGTGACAGTGTGTGAAAGCCCCAAAAAGCCAGTTCGGATCATTGCACACTGAGGGCAGTTGGAAGCACGTGCTTGGTTAGCTTTAGTGGCTGTTTAAGACTTGAGCCCTTTCCTCTCCTCCTCCTACTCCACCCAGCCCTAAACCCGTTACGCCCTTGCCAACTCGTTACCCGTTGCCCGTTAGCCCATTTCCAGTTCCCAGTTGCGAGCATAATTAAAGCGCCCACACGGCGTATGCGTATTCGCATTCGAATTGCGGCTGCCGTGGGCCGACATTCACTCGGCTCGACTCGCCACGCCTCTCTCTGCCCAATTGTGACCATACTCACACACGCACACACACACAGTGGCACGCACATATACGATTGTGTATGCCGGGGGGCAAACCGAAGCCGTGTTTGTGGCCACTTAAGTTTTCTTTTGTCCATGACTTGTGGGCTGCCTCTGTTGCTCCTGTGGGCTGCTCAACAAGTGGACAACAGTTGACATTGTTCAACTGCTCTAAATCCCTCAGTGTGCGTATGCACGTGTGTGTTTGTGTGTCTGTGTGTGCTATGGGCATGAGCATCTACTTAGCTTGTCGGACAAAAAGTGATTGACACTCTGATTGATGAAGCTTGGGGGACGCTCGCGCCGTTTTGGCTTTATGACTTGACAAGTTGAGCAAGTTTTTCAGTACACCAATTGAAAGGGAAAGAATTCTGGTAACTAAAAACTAACACAAATTTAACTTGTGTAAACGAGTTTGCCGTTTTTTGGGAGAGTGAAACTCTTTAAGTGCTGAGCGATTAAAAGTAAACTCATTCATAGATATTAGAAAAACATTTAATTACTTTAAAGTCAATAGTAAGTTCGGATACATAATTTCATAATCTTTCAAAGTAATTTCATTATCTTACAAAGATTTTTGCATCCGTTTTCAAATTTGTTTTCATTTTATGACTGAACTTCGTAGGTAAAATATATTCAAAAACTTTTCCACTTGCTGCCAGTTGAAAATCGCGAATAGTTTTTGCTTTGCCAGCGCATTTACATCACGTAGTCAAAACTTTAGCATTAATCTATAAAGAGGAGTGCGTGTGTGTGCATTTTTCCTACATTTTCCCAGCACTTTACAGCGCTTTTGAAATCAATGCGGCAAACGTGAGCTGTGATAACGAGAGCGCTTGTCAAATTAAATTTCCTTTTGCGTTTTAACTGTTTTTGATGCGCATTTCGTAATGTTTTTTTACGCCTATCACTTTTTATCGAAGGAGTAATGGCGGAGGGAGGGCAGGGGCACAGCAGGCAAAGAAATGCAAATTTTAGCTGCACGTAGCCATCAAGCAAAGCATCTCTTGCCCCTTGGTCTCTCCCTCGATCTAGAACAGCTTCAAAGATGCTGCAATTGTTTGACAATTTTTCAACAATTTCCCAACTGACTGCAGCGTTTGCGCTTCCCCTCCCTCCTCCCTTCTCACCCCCGCCGTGCTCTGTATCTCGCCTGCCGCGTGTTATGCTCCTGCTGTGTAGTTTGCATCTTTCACACGCTTTTGCTAAAAGTATGCAACACTTTTTTGTGCTTTACATTGTTTAGCTCGACGCGCGGCTGACGGGGCGGATGCGCCATGCGGAGGACAGCACAAAAAAGATAGAGAGCGGGAGTGGGGGAGAGAGCGAGAGAGCACAGGAAAACACAGCATGGCAATCACGGCTGCCGGTGGCCTTTGAGGCCGTGTTGTTGCCGTTGTTGTTGTAGGTTTTTTTGGTATTGCTGTAATTTGTATTTTATTTTGTTCGCTTCTGTTCTTTTTGTTGTTGTTGGTTTCATTTGTCTTTTTGTTGTTGTTGTTGTTTTTGTTTGTGTTTTCTGTATTTTTCCCGCGTTTTTTGTGGGCATTCTTGTTGCGCTCTTCGCCTTTCCCTCTTGGCGAATGTTTGTTTTTAACATCATTTCACGTTAGATTCGTTTGTTCGCATCTTGTTTGAAGTCGCCTTTGTAGTTTTCTTTTTGCACAAATTTAATTTAAGGGCACTTGAAGCCTGCCACTTTGCATTTGACCTATGCCCCGGGCCAACATGCGAGTCTGCGACAGACTCATCTCAATTAGCTCAAGTTCAGTGCATATTACTATGCAAAATAATAAAGTTCCTGCCTGTCAGTCAGTCAGTAGTCACATACAACCTTTAACACTAAATTGGCAGTTGCTCATTTAAAAGTTACACTAGCCAGCCAAACACAAGTTGATAAGGACAATAACCGTTCACACTCAAAAGGAAACTTGCAACCATTAGCCTCAGTCTTGCCGCAAAGTCGAAGCGTCTCTCTCCGTTTTTCCCTTCGACGTTACTCTTAATTTACTCTTTCCCTTCTCTCTCTCTAACTTTCTCAACTCTCGTACGCATCCTTTTAAAGTTTCTATAATCATTCGGCCTCTTTGCTGACCAACTTGGCGAACTTACAAAGTTGGCTCGTATTGCAAGCAAGCCAGGCCAAGGTGTTTGACCCGATTGATTAAGAGAGATTAAGTGCATAACACGGCTGCAACAACACTTGAAGAAGTCAGAGGCAGCTTTGAGTGTCTGCTATCAATTTGAAATTAATAATTTATATAATCTACTTAATCTTTTATCAATAAATATCCCTTTCAAGTAGTTATTATGAAATCAAATATTATATCAGTTTTATTTTCATAAATAGTCATTAATCTAGACAATATTAGTTTGCATTTTTCTAGAGCTTATTCATTAAATTAGTGAACATTTTTAATAATCTCCTCGCTATTGTGCTTGAATCAGGTTCCAACTTTTTGCTGCAATATTAGCAGAGTTTTCTAGGTGATAAAACGTAGTTTTAGTTAGTAAAACCATAAATAAAAAACTTAAAAAATACCTTTGATATAAAAAGCAGATATAAAAGGGTTATTCTGAAACTAACTACATACAAAATAATATAATACATACATACAAAATAAAATAATAAACAGTATTCTTCATGTAAGAATCTCTTGAACATACTTCAATGTTTTATTTAATATTCTTTAATATTTCCTTTATTATTTCTCTATCAGATATTCCAAAATATTTATCTATTTTTACTGAATAATGTATTCACTTAAACCGTCAAAAGGAAGAGATTATTTAATTTACGCTCACGTCTCTCTAAAACACCCAGCTCTATATACGTAAACAGTCTGTGATAACACCTCAACTCCACCCCCTCGGTGCTTTCGGATATTTGTCGAAATTTGTGAAAATTTGTCCTAATTATCATCATTAGGCAAACAACAACAAAAACAACAACAAAAGGAAGTCGTAGAGCAGCTTTAAGGCGCTTGTTGACACCTATTTGCTGCGAGGGCTCAGCCGTATCCGGGTGCTAAGCTGTCTGCCGTCTGTGGAGAGTCGTGCCGAAAGCGTATTCCGCCTCAGGCTGGAACTGTCTGCATTACTGGGTAATAAATCATTGAGACCTGACACGAAAATTGGCTTAAATGCGTTAGCATTATGGCCAAAATCAACAGTAGAGAGACGTCCATGGCAAATGCCTCGCAAGGAGATGAGTCTGTCTGTCGCAGCAGGTGCGTCGCTTTTCAAAGCAGGAAGCAGAGCATGCGTAAACTAAAATGCTCCTGTACAGGCGATCTTTCTCTCTTCCTTTCTCTTCCGTTTTGTCTCTATTTCTATCTCTATTACGCTGCTCTTATTGGGCGAAAGAAAAATTCCTCCGCCAGCCAAGAGTTTTTCTTGGCGAATCTTATTGTTTTTGTAACATAATTTTGTTGTACCCGCACTTCTTTTCGCATGCTATTTATGTTTCTCTTTCTATTTTCTTAAACCTGCAACCATTGGAAAAGGTTGAGAAGGGTGTATTAACTGTTTGTCTTTATAAATACAAATAAATCAGCTGTTAAATAGGCTAACGTATCTAACTTTGGAGAACAATTGCCTTTATGCAGAAAGTGGTTATTTTAAGTGCTTATACTGTAATTAAAAGCATAAAGAGATGTATTTACATCTGATTTCTTTGATATCGTTTGTATATATCTCATCATCACATGTACCTATTCTCGATATTTCACCTTGGAAGTTATTCAAGTCTGTAGTACAGAGAGGTACAAAGTATATCAAGCTTTTACTGAATAGGTTTGTTGAATTTCATGGATATTTTAATTGAGAGGGTATCTAAGAGTCGATTCCGCTAGACCCTATATACACTCTACTTATCTCCACTTCCATTGTTGCTCTCTTTGCTTTTCCTTCTTTATTCTTGTTGTTGTTCATACACATACATTTATTTTCATTTGTTTGCCTTTTGTTTTGCTCTGGCTACGCCTTCGTTATGCGCTGCTCTGTGCTATATACGAAATTTAAAGCATATTTCTTGGCGCGCTGCCGCAAGTAAAATGGCATAATAAATAAATCTACTTTGAATTAGCGCCATTTACTTTACATTTATTTTCACCGCCGTGCAATTTATGGTCTCAACGGTTTTCCCCCATCCTCCATATTTTTCAACCCCCTTCTCTTACCTTATTTATTCTACTGTCGAATTTTTCTCCTGCCATTGTTGTTGTTGCTGGCGCGCGTGCTTTTTGGCTAATGAAGTTTTGAGGTTCGGCCTACTCCCTATGTCTCGTTCTCTCTATCTTTCGCTCTCCATCTCACTTTCCCTCCCCTCTTCTCCAGGGTAGGCGTCGCGCATTGCGGCCAACCCCGCTTAAGGTGAGTGCAATCAAGTGGCAAACAGAAATAGCTCAATTTGAAGTATGTTCATAAGCTTTGCGAGGGTTTAATGTCGGGGAAATGAAAGATGGAAGATACGCGATGCTTGATAAATTCCAAGAACTTTACGGCGCTTTTCTCTGCCAATTTTTGCAAGTTAAATTTTAAGTAATTTCAAACACTAAAATTAAAAATATGTTTAAAAAAATATCGATAATACTGAAAGAAATGTTTAATATTATTTTGAGCTAAAAAATTCAAAGAATATATTTGTGTTTTAGGAATTTCTCTTTCATTTAAATAAAAGTGCTTTCAATTGTAAAATATTCAAACAATTTTTGTAATCTAAGGAAAATATTTCATTAAAATATCGTTCTTGTTCAGTCAATCGCTTCTCTGTTGGCTCCATTGCTCTGTTTAGTCAATCGATCATTTGGCAACTGCGAGACAAAGTTTCAGCCAAGTTGACTTTGTCACATTTCGCATTTACATTCCAACTTCCTAGTCGAATCGTCACTTGCTTAACGCGCACGACTCTCGACTATCCGTGCGATTGCTATTGATTTTCATGGACGGCGTTTACTTTTGGCCACCTTGGCACATATATTCGCCTAGTTGTTCCGCACGATGACAGCGAGCGAGTGAGAAGGGGCCACACAAATATCGCAAAGGAAAAGAAATGAAGTTATTTATAAGCGCAAAGGCCTTGGACCTTAACCGGTGCGTGCAGACAGACTGTCAATAGAGCAAATGAATTGGAATTTGGCAGAGGAAGAGAGAGAGAGGGAGAGAAACCGAGCTGAGGCTGAATGGAAGAGAATGAAATGCGACGCAAATGCCAACATTGACACAAGCAATAGGAAATAGTGGAGCAGACAGAGCAGACAGAGTTGGAAGGAAAATATATGGCGGAAAAGTCAAAGAAAATGTCAGGCGAATGAAACAAATTTTTAATTAATTCTCATGCTCAACGATTTGGCACTGTTTGCACTTTAATAAACGCCAAACACATGCTAACTGCCAGTGCGATGAGGGCGGGAGAGGTGGCTAGGTGCAGGACTAAGAGGGTAGAAGCAGAGGCTGCCGAAATGGCTTTGTGCAAATGTCACAGCTGCCTCGTCAGGCGAATACATTTTGTGGCTGTTGCAGCGACGCACAAAAGTATGCAATAAATTCGATTTCACAAGCAATACGATTGCAAGCGAGTAAAAAGGAGTGGGGAGAGGGTCGAGGAGGGAGCGGATAGGGTTGCCCTCACATGCAGTAAAAAGCAGAATCCCTCCCTTGCTTTGATGCTGGAGTTAGGCAACAACTTTTCGCTCGACTTGGCAGCTCAGCCTGTTTGTAATATTTTGTGTTGCATTGTTGCAGCTTCTGCACCATTCCTGCCACAAATCCACCTACCCTCTACCTTCCTCTACTCCCGTCCTGGCTGTCATATTGCTGCCACTAGCTACGTCTGGCTCATGTGCAGGAAAACGCAAGCAAAGGCAGGCACAGGAAGCGCATTCAAAGGGCCGCAAATATTGCCAGCGAATGCTACGTGCCATCTCGTCCAGACCGAAAGAGTTGTGCAAGTTTTTCAAAAGTTCTATTCACGCTTCTCCTCACTCTTTTACACACACACACACACACACACAAGCCCAGCTTTGCCTACTTGAAGTGACGTGATTTGCAGGGAACTCGACGTGACCGTGAAAATGGGTTAGCTCATAAAAGCAACGCAAGAAAAGAAACACGAATGCAAAAACGAAAAGCAAGACGGAACTCTCAACTGGCAGCTTGTGCGGAAGTCTTACCAACCTGCCGCCGATTGACAAGCCAGAATGATGGACACCGAGCTTAAAGTTTAAGTCCCAGAGAAATCAGGAAAATAATACTGTTTCCCCAAGGAGAACGAAAATCATATAAAGAATTCGCAAACATTTAAAGTAACTTTGCCTATTTTCAATAAATTTAATTTTAATTGAAATATTCTATTTATAACAATACTCTATTCTGTTAAGCATTTGTTTATTATGTTTACAGTGTAGTAAAATAAACAACCATTTAATATTAAATGTGTGTACAATACCTAAATATATAAATATATTTTTTTTTTTTTCTATTATATTTATACCTAAATATATTAATACATTTTTATTTATTTCTTACATTCCTTTGCACTAAGTTTAAGTTCATTAATTGCTGATCTCTAATCAACCACCATAGCTAAGTGCCGAAAACAGAGGCACTGTTGTGAGTCGTTTATCGCATTATAATCGTATTAGAGTGAGGTGCATAAAGCTCAAACATGCGAAAACAAATGACTGTGTACCGCAATTTGATTCTGGCGAATTAGGGCGTCAATCAGCTTTATGCAATACGCATCTGACTGACCCCATTAGGACCCAATAATAACTCCAATCACTAAGCCAATTGCCGTACCTCCTCGTGGGCTCTTGAAATAAGCGCAGCAACCCCCCGCATAGACCCGCTCTCTCACTCCTTCCCCCAAAACAGGTTAGCAAATGGCAAAAGCTAAACAGGAACGCATAAACGTAAATCCATTTGCCCATTTACCCATTTGGCTGAATTCGGTGAATATTTTATGATGCGTGCACTGCATTGCATTACCTGTCTGGGGAGGCAAACAAGCAGCCCAACCCACCAGTCCCCTTTCAACCCATTCCCTTGACGGTTCAATTATTGATTTTCGAGCAACAGCAGCTGCTGTGGAAAAGTCAAATTGCACATTTTGTGCAACTTCATTTTGTGGTTTGTGAAAATTACAAGCTGCTCGTAAAGAAGGCGTTGAACAAATGCGCTAAAATATTGGAAAAATGCACACAACGAAAACTGAAGGCTCTTTCCCTCTCCCTCTTGATCCATCTCCATTCCTCACTGTGGCTCTGGCGTGCGTGTTGTGTGTGGTTTTTGGCTTTTTGGGCAATTTCAACGGAAGCTGCTTTATCTCTCTTTCGCTCTCGCTCGAACACATATGCCCTGGCCCCCCTTCTCTTTACACAGGAACGATTGGAGTGTGTAAGTGTATGTGCCCAGCTCAATGCTCTGCAACAAATTGAATTTCCAGCAGAGTTAACCCAGCTCAAATTAACTACCTAATATCGCTCTTTGTAACTGTCTAACACTTTTTTCTCTCTCTCTATCTCTCTCTCATCCTTTCTTGCTTTCTCTGTTTCTTGTCTGCTTTTTTTGGACCCCTGCAGCGGAAATGCAAAATCACGAGGAGCTGCTGGAAGACATACGCGAGGACACGGCCGTCAATACGATACCGGAGAAAGGTAAGAGACAACACCCACCCCAGGCAGAGACTCCCTTCTTGCCCTTCCATATGTGCAGGACACTTGCACAGGAAACTGTTGCAACTTTTGTGCTCAACTTGCAAAGAACAGACATGCGAAATAGGGCAGAGTGAAATAAATAAATCAGTATTCAAAGCAAGCAGTCAAATTAGGGAATAAATATTTAAATAGCTTTAAACAAATACACATAAATGATTTACGTTTATTAAATATCGTGACGAATGCACAAGAGGCTTGAAAGTGAATATAGGCAAGGCAGTAAAAGAGTTAATAAATTTATGATAATTTAAGATGAACGTGACTGATAAACTTTTTTCTTTACCTTTTCTGTTCATTAAAGAAATAGTAAAAACAAAATATGAATTTATTTATATTTAAAAATAGAAAACAACGATGGGAAATTATTTGAAAGCTGATAACATAACAATCCAATTTTAAGTTCTCCCTCTTAATTAAAACTTATATAATAAATACAGAAAACTAAATCCTAAATGCATTTATATAATTCATATGAACAAAACTGTATGAATTTGTTATTAATATTGCAATTTTTTAAAACAAATCTCCCCTAATAAAAACATTTACTTTTATTTAAGGAGGGGAAGACAATTTGTTTCAATATTCATTTCTAATTTTCTTATTTATTTAGATGCATAAAAAAAGTTTAAAATCTTCTTTATTTATTATGTTGAAGGCTTTCATGGTTTAAATTTAAATTACTTGTTGGAGCATAGTCCACACATTGCGCTGTGGTCAAACCTTACCTTGCCACATCTTGTCTGCGTATCATTTTATTTATCTTCCGCATCACATGCTCAGTGCTAGGCTGCCTTCCCCAGTTTCCTCGGGCATGTTTCTCGCATTGCCTGGTGCCATTAAGTCACTCGTTTTGAGACGCAGCAGCACAAGCCGTGGGAGTTGTAGAACTGAAGCAGTCGGCATCGCATTCGGCTTCGCAGTCGGCTTCGCAGTTGTCGTCGGTGTCTGTCTTTGAATGCTGCGCGCTGTTGTCGCAGCATTTTTTCTCGCTTTTAAATTTTATTTATTGTAAATTGTATTTGAAACGTGCTGAGGTTCCATTTCTGCTTTCTCTCCCCAAAAAGTCTTCCATGGCATGAATGTACTGGCATGTGTGTGTGCGTGAGTGATAGTGTGCGTGTGTGTCGTTCAACTTAATAGAGTTGTTTAGCATTTAAATAGCGACATTTGCCGGCAGCTTTTGTTGTTGTTGCTGTGCTGCTGCTGCTGCTGTTGTCGTGCTTATTAAGTTGAAATGCCGCGTTGAGTTGAGTTGACTTAATAAAGTCAGCTTAAAGTTGAGTTAAGCTAATGTAAGAGGGTGTAAGAGAGAAAGAATGTAGAGGGAAGGGTCTGTAGGGAAAACGAAAATGCGCCTAGTGAGCGTACGCAGAGATAAGGAGGCACTTGCTGATAGGCCAAAGCGGTGGCCTAATTGTTCTTTATAATGCAAATAAACTCTGATAGCATGTGAGCAGCTAAGCGAATGGAATTTAACTGATAAGTCGAAGACTAAAAGAGCAGGATCTGCCAAAGAAAGGTTATCTTAGGTAATAGATTAAAATAAAATTAAATCTATAAGCCTGAAAGATAGACAGACAAACATAGTTAGCATAACTGATCTGTTGATGGGGATCAAGAATATATATACTATATGGGGTTGAATAGACTTTCCTTCGTTTCTTTAATCTTAAATGAATATACCTTCTTCCAAGACCTAAATATACACCGAAACGAAGTGGATTTTTCACTCAATATACAATATAAGCTTTTCCCCTGTTTCTTTTCTTCTTACTCTGCATGTCTCGATGACAATTGCAAATTTATTCTCAGCTCCCGCCAGCTTACAGTGCCCGCGAAAAGTGAGCGGCTAAGCCACTTGGAAAGCCACAAACAAATAGCCCTCTCGTTGGTGGTGCGTCCTCCAAAAACGATTTGCTTTATTCGCATATATCATAAACATTATGTTAAGCACACAAAGGCGCAAAGGGATATGCGTAGGGATGTGCAATAAATCCACTCAGGGCAAAAGACATATGCACATTAAATCCTAATTTCATGTGCCCATAAATCCACTAAACAATCACACCCGAGGAACGAGTCCTGAGACTGGGGATGGGGCAGGCCGAATGATGTGTGCCACAGCGAAATATGTTACGAATTTGCGAATTTGCACATATTTACACACGAACGCGTCGAAAAGTATGCCATAAAAATACACGCAACGCGGAGTAGAAGCAGTAGAAAGAGAGAGGAGAGGATGAGCGGGAGAACAGGCTCAGATATCAATATAAACGCAGCCAAATCAAATGAGTTGGCAAAAGGCAACAACGAGCGAAGGCTGAATGAACAAGCGAACAGTAAAGAAAGTAAGATTAGGCTGCTTGTTAGGGATATGGAGAGGTTGTTATGGTGCTGAAGAAGGGGCGAAGAGGATGGAGGGGAAGGCAACCAGGCGGCAGCACAGTCTGTGGCAAATTTTTATTGACGCGTCGGGAGCGTCGGGTAATCGAGCTTATTAGGAGGCGCAGAGCTGCGCTGTCATTGCCCCCACTTGAGACATTTGGGCACTTGGACTCACTCTTCCTCTCTCCCTCTCCCGCTTTCTCTCTCTCTCTCTTTCATTCTCTTTCTCACTTATACTTTCACCATTATTATTATCTCGTGAAACATATTTCAGGGTGTGGAAGATGAAATGAAAGTTAGGCTGAGACCGATAGGGTAATGCTCTGAAATTAGAAGTGGCTCATTAGATGTTCTAGTAAAAATGATAAAAAGTATTCAATTGCATGGAAAGTACTTGTTTCTTTTAATATACTATAGATCAACGTTTACTTCTGGATACATTCGAAAAAAAATATTCAGCTTAATACTTTTTATTTGACTAATATTTATACATTAACTTTCAAATATTTACTTTCTTCGTTAAAATATTTATCATACTTGATTTAATTCAAAATTTAAAAATATATGAGCTTATTCCTTATAATAGTACGATATATCTTATTATGCTGAAAATCACTTTAAAATAATACATCTGAATTGTTCTTTATATAAGAAGAATATTTATCATAACTTGAGTAATTAGTTATGCATCCAAATTACTTGTGTATTTCCTGTTAAAGTCCAATAAATATTTGATTCAAGTTAATTAGTGGAAATAACACAATATGGGCATTGTTATTACTAATGTACTTATTCAATTGAAATTAATTTAACTGTATAAGCCTCATTAATAATGGGTGGGATTTATTTACCATACAAAATTCATCATACCCTTTTGCCGACTGAGTGCATAATAAGCCTCGCAGACCGTGATGTTTAGACACAGATTAGGCGACAATCAGCAACATGACAACACATAAACAAGAGCACACACACACACACATACACTTACAGGAACACTTACAACGACAAACAACAGCACACAAAGTTGTTGTCATTGCGAGCGTGGCAAACTTTTCGCGCTGTTTACCCCTTGCAAGTGAGATTTACGGCCACATCAATACACATCCCAAAAGAGAAACACAACAACTTCCCTCTCTTCCGTTCCCCCTCCCTCTCTCCCTCTCGCTCTAACATTCTCTTTGCTTATCACATTGTTTACGCATTTTGAGTACAAGATTGTTATGTGTTGATTTGCTTTAACTGACGCGTGCCCCGCATATAAGAAAAGCCGACTCGTTTTTTTTTTTTTATTCTCATTTCATTCCCGAGCCGCCGTATGAGATGAGAGCGTTGAGGGGTCTCCATAGCATGTCAACGACACAAACACAAACAAACAAACACACACACGAAGAGACGCACACACTCACACATTGAGAGTCGCACTGCCACAAAAGACAAACTTTTAAAAGCTCCTCCACGCGAAACCACAAATCTGTTGCATACTTGCGGGCGCGTCTTTAAAGTCAACCCGCGCACTGTACGCATCGCTGGGCATTTTGGGCGCTCAAGCATTGATTGACAGACAGATTGAGAGACTTCAG
Organism: Zaprionus nigranus; assembly: GCA_018903425.1. Lineage (NCBI taxonomy): Eukaryota > Metazoa > Arthropoda > Insecta > Diptera > Drosophilidae > Zaprionus > Zaprionus nigranus. The sequence continues at coordinate 3,156,326 of JAEIGD010000015.1, read as the reverse complement.
ACTGGGTAATTATGTAGAATAGGTGAAAATAGAGAGGGAGAGGAAGAGGAAGAAGCGAGTAGGAATTTGATTATCATTGAGTTATTTGGTAAACCGAAAGAAAGGGATTGTAGGCAGAGACAGAGACAAGTCTTAAAGCGCATAGAAAAAGTAAATTAAGGAAAATCATCGTTAATGTATAATATTTACTATTTCAACCTATAAATACCTCTGAGGTGTCTTCTTTACTACTCTGTGCTGATGCTAGTCGCATTATCTAAGAATTGAGGCTCTTAGCTTGGTCAATATAGTTTAAAGTTAAGCTCCCTATTCTAAGATAAGTTTGACTTAATGCAACTTCAAGCGAAAACTATTAATACTTATGTATATCTTCTATGACAGCGAGTCCAATCGAATCGAAGGTACATACAAAGGTTTCGATAGTTAAATCATATAAGAAACCCTCTGATATGTACCTTGTTTTAGATCGGACTTAGGTTTTATCTAGTTATGCACGACACTCGATCAAGTCTTCTTCTTCTTCCCTTGCAGATCTGCCCAAGTTCGGTGAGCTGCTGCAGAACGTTACGGTGCCTGTCAGCCGGGAGGCTGTGCTGCAGTGCGTCGTCGACAACCTGCAGACATATAAGGTAAGCTCTGTTCGCTACGGTTCTGCTCGGTTTAGCTTGCGTGACGCACAGCCAGCCATGTGCGCTAGGTTAGCTTGCCAATCTGTTGAGCAATTAGAGTGACAACACCTGCTGCTGTTGTGACTGCGGCTACTGCCAGCTAGGTGTCGCTGCTAATGGAAACGGCTCGCGGCGTTGTCAGTCCAAACAGTTTACACTTCATCAAGTAAAACGTGGCATAGTTTCAGGCAACGTACCTCGAACCCTTTTTAGCCGATGAGTGTGAGGAGACTGTATGTTTGTCTGTCTGTCTTTCTGTCTTTCTGTCTGCGTGTTGTGCGTGCGCTCTCGTTAAACGCATAATGCGTACGCCATTTGTGCTGACCCTTTTTCACCATAAGGACCTTGGTTACTCCCTTTCTCCCCGGGGCCGGGACACGTTTCAGGCCCCTCGGGCGTCACTTTGATTTCGTGACCCACTGGGTAACTCAAAAACACACACAGCCCCAACAACAACAATAACAACAGCTAAAAACGGTTCGCAATGAATTGCCGAAACGAAAATAGCAAACAGTGCGCCACAAATTTTTGTTAGTCAGCTTTTAGGCCCCCACATCTCGGGGATCTGGTCCCATGGAAAGGTAAATGGATCCCATTGAATGTGCACGCAACAAATTGATAATCTGTCGGGGTCGCTTGCTGGTTGTGTGATGATATCGTTGACCAGCGTCCAAATGGTGAATGGTAAATGTGAAACTGGTGAATGAGGAATGGGGGAATGGCAAATGGTAACCGGTAAATGTTTTCTTATTATGTTTTCGGTAATTCTGAATAATTTGGTCCATCGCATTGTCCGTTGCATTTGAGCGTACAAATTGAAAGCTAGTGAATTGATGTCTCTCATATCGCAGCCGTATGGTAAGAAGACAACAATTTCTCTACCTTATAACTTGAGTGCTCAGAGAGGGCTTGATGATGGGTTTGTATCGTTGGTAACTCAATTTCAGTTCTTTATTTCGTATACACATAAAAGATATATCAGGAAAAAGTAGAGTACTTATTCAAATGATATACCGTCCTTTCTTAATAAAATGGTAGAAAATGTACTGTACTATATATTGCCATATCAAGTATTTAAAAATCCTGTGTTAATTATAATTTAATTTTTTTTTTTTTTTTTTTAGGTATTTATTTAATATTATTATAGTCAGTAGGAATCGTTCAGTATCTTCTGAACTTAACCTAACGTTTGGCTTAAAAAAAATAATATGTATAAAGTGCCTTAACTAATATATACAAATATTATAATTTTATGTTTAATTTCCAATAAAAACATTGTTCTTCATCACACGTGCTGGCATGTTATGCTAAATTACAAGTACGCCAGATTGTATAGTAATTGAATGCCAACTATGCAATATGGAATACTCAGAACTTAGCATAGTAAAGATTGCATTCATTTTAATAATTAAGAACCGACCGGAAAAACTTTGTAAAACTTATTTTTAACTGAAAGCGTTTAACTAGTTTGCCCTAGAAAGGTGCCTCGATGTGAACCAACAACCTCAGCGTGACCCACTTTAAGGTGTCCTTAAAATTTCCTGCAGTTTTGCACCTTGCTAGGCTTCACTCTCGCTCCCTCCCACCTCCTTAGTCCTTCTCACGTTGGCCACCTTGCAGGCGACATTTTGTGTCTTTGGGTTTTTGGGCTAATAAATGAGCTCGGGCCACGCTAGCTCCACATTAATATTGTGGCCAAATCGTCGAGCGTTTTAGTTTTACAATTTCACCATTTACCACACAAACACACATATGCTGCAGGGGCACGGGTGAGGCGAAAAGTGATGGGAACTAACTCGAAAGCGGAGTATTTTGTTTGCTTAACATAATATTTCTTTTGTGTAGATTGCGTGGCTACGTGTCGATACACAGACCATTTTAACGATACAAAATCACGTCATAACCAAAAATCATCGCATGAGCATTACTCACGCCGAGAAACGTGCTTGGATCCTGCGTATACGTGATGTCAAGGAGTCGGACAAGGGCTGGTAAGTACCCAACAAAACTATCAAAGACATAAAAAAACACATGCACTGTTGCCAGCCTCATTATGTATGCACAAGCACTTTGCGAATTTCGAGCATAACATTTATCAACACACAAAATGGAAAATTTTATTTCCATCATTTTTCTACAATTGTAATTTCATTTATTTATTTATTCAAGCTCTGTCAGTAAACGATTTCCTGCTTGTATTTCATCGACATGTTTTCACATTATATTCACGTACAAAAGAGGGAATATATAATTATAATAAAATGTAGAGACAATCACAAAAAACTTCCTTGACAGGGAATTTATTTGTATATACTTCAAAACGAAGTATGTTTTTTGTTTAATTCAAGCAGAAGTTCAGTAATTAAATAATTACTTTGATTTAATTTATTTCTGTTTTAGATTTACAAATTTTCAAGTAAACTTCAAACTAAAATTTTTAATGTATACATATATACAACATATCGCACATAATATTATATTATTCTTTCATTTTATTTACGTATTTATTTTATTTATTTTATATTCGTATATTCTGCAATTTTTATTTGGCCAACAAACCGTTCGCTTTATGAGTTTGTTGCATTCCGTACCTTTACTAGGCCAGGCCAATTTTATCATAAAGTGCTACCACGCATACCTTCTTATCGCGCATTTGAGTGCTTCATTCTGCCTTCTTTTTATAACATAATCCCCCTTACACATGAGAGACCGCTAACAATCTAACATGAACAAATTTACAACCTTGCAGGTACATGTGCCAAATAAACACGGATCCGATGAAAAGTCAAGTCGGTTATCTGGATGTTGTCGGTGAGTAAGCGGAATAAAAACATTATTTACGATTATGCGCTGAATTTCTGAAGCTTGCCGGCTTAAACTCGGTTTATGTGTGAGAAAAGAAAGCTCAAAATTCACATATTCTTTGTTTAAGTTTAGTTTAGTTTTAAAAAGAAGAGTAAAACTGTTTTATATTTTTCTATAATATATTTTATTTTAAATAGAAAGCAGACCAGGGACTTTCGCTAGAATAAGTTTTTTTTGCTTTAAAGATGTATTAAAGTATAAAGAATGACATGTTGAGACACAAGAGTTCATGTTTGTAATGCAATATATAATATAAAATATTTCTTGAATCTCCTCTGCACACCTTATCATACTCAAACCTGATAATCATAATTGATGCATACAATATATAGTTAGTATAGTGTAATTCTCAGCCCATGGAGTCAAGTGCCCCTTATAGCGTCGCCCCAATTAACACCATAAACTGAAATAACACAATTGTTCCACATTTGCGAGTCGAGAGTGAATTGTAATTTGTGTTGACTGGTGGCTCAGTGGTTAAGTGGTTGGGTTGGCTTTGTGGTCAACAAGTCGATCAATTGACGCCCTCGACTTGTGCTTCATTTTGCTGCTGATAGTTTTTTTTCGAAATTGGACTAATTGCTTAGCCAAGGGCCGAGTTGACTATACGCTGTAGAAAGTGGTGCGTGGTGAGTGCGAAATGGGCTAGTTAAATGTTTTACTAGTGGTAACGAGGGCAAGGGGGCTGGAAAAGTTGCACTGAAGTTCTAACAACTCACGATTGAGTCTAATTGCAATGGTTGCCGCCACCAATGCAGTGCGGGGCGTTTGTTTGCCAGCAGTTCCCTCTAAACTATTGGCTAATTTAGTTAGCCACTCTTTAAAGCCAGGTACGTGGAAGGTGGACTGCCATTTAAAGCACCTATCGGGCAGTCCTTACTTTTCACTTAGCCAGCACATTAGATGCTAGCCCCGCTTTTTTTTGGGGAAACAATGAACAGTTAGAGAGTACCTGGCGGGCACAATGAAAGGTAATGAAACAATTTACATGCTACGTGCTACGCTGCCCACCGCCATCCACCATGTCCATGTCCATGTCGAGTTTCCTCTGCTCACTCGTGTTCTGTGTTCGTGTCCATGCGCCGACGGCGTCGCCCACGTTAATTATTCAGTTGGCGTACAAAAACCTCAGAGGAGACAAGATCAGCCTCAGCCACAGTCCAGACAGATTTTAAATGAATATGCAGGGCTCCTGCCACGCCTCTGCCCCTCCCCGCTTCGTACGTATTCGGGTTGTCGGTTCGCCAAGCTTCCGGCTTGGCTGGGATTCCCGTTTTCAGTCCGAAAACCGCGGCATGCTGCTCCGGTCGTAAGTAACCACTTTGGTTGATTGTGTTTTCATTGATGTCGAAATTCATTACAGTCCATGCAGTCGGCACTGCGAGAAATTTGTGAGTAACTTGTGTGCCAGACAGCGAAATATTACCCCCCCCCCGCCAACACACACACACACACGCATACAGACATATTTCTGGCAGTGTAAAATGCCTTTCACTCAAATGAACTAAGTCCATGTGCAGAATGTGAAACCACTTTAAATCAGCGCGGCTTTTGCTGCCACTGACAAAGTGCGCGCGATTCTTTCTCTCCCTTCCTCTCTCTTTCTCTCTCCCTCTCTCTCTCTCTCTGTCTCTCCCTCATTCTAGGTATTGCATACTTTTCAACGCCAAAGCTTACAAATTCCCCTCCTACACACACACACACAGTACGTACTCAACTATTCTTAGCGTCGCATTGTTGTCATCATCAACGCCCCTAGCACAAATCATTGTTTATTTAGTGACGTCAGGAAATGTTGCGCACATTCGGAGCACAAGTCGAGCAATATCGCCCAGTAGCTTGAGATAAGACTGCAAGAACTTTAAGTCCCACTGCTCATTGAATTCAATTTGAATTTAAAGTTTAAAGTAAAAAATAAGGAAATTAAAATTAAATGCAGATATAGTATAAGTCTAGATATAGTGGGGATGTATATTTCCAATGAAATAATCCTAACGTACATAATGTATTTTAAAGCAAGGCAATTATTAAATGGACCCCCGTTGCTACGGCCCTGGCTAATGCCAAGAAGAGGTTGCATAAAATAAATATTAAATTTGTATTTAAGTAAGACAGAGAGAGATGTAGATGCAATGGTTCAATATATTAAATTTTATACCTACATAAGTGACATTCACTATGTTTTACGCACTTACAACAAACCTATACACGCTTAAATAAGCACACTCATATTTTCCATACAGTTTTTTGGGTTTATAATCGATATTCAATTGATTTGGTTGGGTACAAAAACCTAATTTGAGTTTAATTCGTTAAAATCGTCCAACAATTTTCAATGGCTCCATCAAATAGGGAAATTTAGCCTATTTGCAAACAAATTCGCTGGCTAAAATCTATACAAATAATTTCGGCAATACAGTGCGATGTGCATATTTCATGTTTTTAAGCTCTCAACAAATCGATTCATGTTTTATTAGCCCTCGCCGCGGCAAAAATCAGACAAATCGAAAAATGCGCACCCAATGCAAGAATTCTACCCAAAAAAAAAAACCCGCTCTATAGAGAAAGCCACAAAGTCAGGCACGATACGGCTTACTTCAGACAATGACTTCGACGCAGCATAAGCAAAACATCAATGGCGAAAATGTATTATATCAAATAAATTATTCAATATACCGCCAAGCACCACGCAATAACCCGCTGCACCGCCGGCCATGCACTATAAAAACAATCAACACCTGAAAGCAACAACAACTACAACAACAACAACAACACTAAACAAGTCGGACGAACATGCAAAAGAAATATAGAGAAACTTTAAATGCAGCAGCAGCCAAAGAAATAAAACAAACAAAATGAAATCGAAACTGAAATTGAAATGAAAAACGCCGTCGAAAATGTGTGTACACAATTTTTATGGATGAGAAATTTGTTGTACATTTTTGGTCAGCTTTTTTGGGTGATGCATGGCAATGGAGGCGATGGATATCGTTTGATTGTGCATACAGTGGGTCATGAAGAGGGGGCCAGTCAAGTGGCAAAGCTGTAGAAAGTGTCAAAATGGCGTTGGGTTGCGTCGAAACTGGATTTGTTGACTCAGTGCGCCGTTGAAAATGCCTGAAAAATGGCATTTTAATGCAAAGAATTTACAACTTACGGCTTAGCATGTCCCCCAACTGAACGAGAAGGGCGAAGAGCTGTGCCAGCCAGACAACTTTATTTACAAACTCTGGTATTTAAGGTTCTTAAGCCCAGTTAAGACTGGCAAAATAGCAGCAACGCCTGCAGCACACACAAATTCTGAGACACTCGTACCGAAAGAAAACTCTGCTCCGGCAAGGGTATTAAAATGTATTTAGGCTTGCGTCACTTAAGAATAAAAACAAATAATAATTGAGTGAAACATAGGAGATGCATTTTGAAACTGTTGGGCACAGTAAATCGAAGTTGCTTTGTTTTTTCTTAGACTTGAAATATGTTTAGGGCATTGAACAAGAGAATTTAGCTAAGATTTTGGCTTAGCTTATTACTTCATAAAACTATACAACTTTATATAGGGATGTAAGTACTTATTATTTCTGGCATAATCCAAGAATTTACTTCTCATTTTTGAATCCATCGAACCCTACTAAATCATCATATTTATCTCACTTCATCAATTCATTGATTCCCTTTTAAAAATCATGCACTCCGTAAGATGTTTAATTGAAATCGCATCATCATTCTATCCTTACAACATTAGACAGATTAGATGAGAGTCGAAGAGGAGCATAATGATTCTATGCTCAAGTGGTATTTTTATTTCCCTTTGCACAACTTAAGCACATACGAAATTAATTTTTATCTCGCATCATTTCGCTTCATTTCATAAGTTATCACCCACTGAGCACGGCGATAAAAGCGTTTACTCAACGCCTGCCCGCCACGCCCCTGAGAATCATTTGTCGCCAGGCGAGCCTTACTTGGGCCTTTTGTGATTGAGGCATGTGTGACATGGTTGAGCCATTACAGTCAAGTCAACAGGCCGCGTGCCTACTCAACTTGTACGACATGACGTATACGTAATGTGTGTGCGATTGTGTGTACAATGTGTAGTGAAAAGAAAGTACTTTCACACACAAGTAGTACATTTTGTAAAACATCGCCATCATTGTTGACACGTCGACTTTCCAGTCCACTTTCAATGTGTGCCTCATAAGTTGTCGTTGTTTGCCTTGGCCAATTGCTGTGGGATGGAAAGAAAGATGGGGAAGAGAGAAAGAGAGAGTCAGCACAGCAATCACTACGTGTATGTTCTCAATAATTTCTCGCCAGATGTCATTGTAATATATATAACCAATTTGCCGTGACTTTTTCTTTGACCAAACGAACAAAAAAATGAAGTTTTAAAATGCTCCCGTTATTAAATGCACATTTCAAGAGGCAGGCAGTGCTGGCACGTTCCTTCATTAAGTGGCATAGCATCACCCATGCCAGTTCTCTTTCTCCCCTTCTCTCTTTCTCTCATTCTTCTGTCTGTCTTCTTGCTTTTCGGGCAAGTGAAAAATTGTCAAGCGTAAAATTATAATTAATTGCCAAGTAACACCAGAAACTGGCAGTCAGGCAGGCAGGCAGGCAGGGAGGCGGGCACAACAGGCGACAGGCAGAACTGGGCAATGGGCGGCAGGACCCATGCACATGCCCAGAACCTGCTGGAGATTCAACTTGCCAGCTCCAGGTCCAAGGCGACGTCTGTGCATGTTGGCAGATAGCTCGTTACATGGAAATGTCAAAAATGTGCACGACCGACGTGTCCAAGCAGGATATACATAAAGTCTCTGTGTTATTGCATCCGTATTGCGTTCTTATCAACTACATATGCAACAGTGTTTAAGTGTGTGTGTGCCTAGCAAGTGTAAGTAACTCGTCGAGGCAGCCACAAGACTGACAAATAAGTACTTTAATTGCTGCAGTTCGTTACGTGCAATAGTTTTATTTCCAACTTTGGTTGTTCTACAAATTATACAGTTGATGAAGTCACTTTTGAAGCTTCTAATTTGGTTTATTTATTTAATTGATAAGCAGTGAACGGTTAAAGGTAATGTAAGGAAGTTCTTATGTGGAATCATTATATAGAAATAATAAAGAGAGTTTACAAATTAATTATAATAAGTTATTTCCCAAATTTAATTTGAATTATAAAGTCTTTCATTAGTATAAATATTTGAAATATAAATATTATTTCTAACTGCATAAAGAATGCCATTTTATGCAATACAAATATTCATATAAAAACTACTGTTAAATTGTTAATATTTAAACAGCTTAAGTTAAACGTTTATGCAGAGTTTCAGGAATTAAACTATCCCATGAATGCATCATAGAGTACCATCAAAAATATATTTTTACAATTTCGCGTTTTTTCCACCTTCAGCGCAAACTGTGAATATTTTATTTCACCTCTCGTTTTCTCTTCAATTTGAAAAATGTTCCGCACTTGGAAATCAATTAAAATCCAACACGAATTTGCACTAACAACAGCTATTTGCTAAGGGTCTGATGAATATAAAACGAGTCTAAAAAAACTTCTTTATTGCATTTTTCTCACTTACATGACATGGCAATGATGACGACAACGCAACAACAACAACAACAACAACAAAATAACAACTATAAACAAACCAACCAACCAACCGACCAACCAACAATGTCATCATCATCACAACATCAACAACAACTATAACAACGGTAACTGCGTTGCTGCTGCCAACCTGGTGACACCTGGCGAACAATCGACGCCCCTCGCTGCTGCTCCGCATCGCTGCACGGCCCACGCGGCGTATGAATAATATGTCGCATGTAACTGTTGCCATAACTGTGTTTATGGCTGTGTGTGTGTGTGTGGTGTGTCGGCATGCGGTTGTCTGCCCGCACAGTGCCACCAGACATACTGGACTATCCCACCAGCACGGACATGGTCATCCGCGAGGGTTCAAATGTGACCCTTAAATGCGCAGCGACGGGTTCGCCGACGCCGACGATAACCTGGCGACGCGAAGGTGGCGAACTGATACCGTTGCCCAGTGGGTCCGAGGGTAAGTAAGAGAGAGAGAGAGTGCATGAAAGTGAGTGGGCGACTATAAATATGTGTGGTGTGTGTGTGTGTGTGTGTGTGCGTGTGTGTGTTTGCTGTTTGCATGACAAATGGACTCGCAGCGTTGGCGATGGGTGTGTGCAGTGTGGCTGTGGGAAGTTCCCCCCCTCCCATGTAAATTATTTGCAACAATGTCGAAGTCAAACAATGCCCGCCACATTGCTGCGTGTTTGTCCAGCATTAAATTTGCTGAGTGCGCTTTAAAGTTCTTCAAGTTTTCGCTTTGAGTGCGCGCAATTAACTCAAAGCGTCGTGTTAAAAAGAGGCCGCAACGTACCATCCAATAATAATAAATGCTCCACTATAATTAACTCAATGGGTCACTCGATGTACTCGTCGTCACATTCATGACTGCACTCAGGGCCAGCCATGCTAATGATACTAATAAAGCCCTAATTGGACGATGCCTGGTGCATGGACTCATCAAGCCAAGGTTAAATTGGCGTAGAAAAAAAGTTATTATGTTATTTAGGTTACAAACTATTATAAAATATTATAATAAATTCAATATATTTTCTTAAATATTTTTAAAATTATTTTATTATTTAACAATATAATTTACATATTAAACTATTCTTCAATATTATAATACATTTCAATATATTTTCCAAAATATTTATAAAATATTATTTTATTATTTAACAATATAATTAACATATATAAACTGTTTTACTTCTTCAAAAAATGTTTGATTGAGTTTTCAAACAAGAATCTTATTTAATTTAATTGATACTTATTATCCTTACATATATACGTGTATATACTATTTACTATACCTAAATTAAAACGAAATAATTTATTATAATTACTTATTTATTTTGCTTTAAATATTTTATATTTATTTGATAAAAAATTTACTTTATATTAAAACAAAACTTGACAAGCTGTTTCAAATAATGAAACACTTTCCAAAACCAATGAAGTTTCTGTTCATAGTCAAGCGTTCTATTCTCACAGTGTAGACTCCAATAATAAGCCTTTGTTCGGCGATTGACACTAATCAACTCACAGCACTCGATCAGATACCCACTTCACTCTTGAGTGCGATTGGCTCAGGCTCTTTTGATGCCTGCTTGAACAATGAGAGTGTGTTTGTGTGTGTGCTGTGCGTGTGTATGGGAGACAATAATGTTTACCCAGCTGTAACAGGTGCATGACTCGAAAGGGCACCACCTGGCAGTGCTAATCTGAATTTGAATCCGAATTCGAGTCGAGAAATCCAAATTCAAATACACATCGTCTGAGGCTTTGCTCCGACTGTCAGTTGACTGTGAGAATGAAACATTCATTAGGGGTTTTTGCCACTTGGCAAATCGATAAATTGCTCGTCAGATTTTTCCATTGCCGCTTTGACTTCGTCTTCGATACTGGCATATTGTGGCAAATCTACACACACACACACAAGCTCACATATACTCTCGCATATGTGAACAAAATTTGCAATCGGCAGAAAAACAATTTTAAGTGAATGGAACCGAGAACAAGAAAAGAAAAAGAACTCAACGTATCAAAACGCTTTCGAATTGTTCATGTACAAGAACTGAATGAAAATTTTGCAATTGGAATTTGAAATTCACAGACAGAGCAGCAAAAGTATGATCCAGATTGCATATGCAATGAGAGAGCTGATTATACACACGCACACAGATAAACTGTAACTGTGTTTGCACAGTGTGAGCGTAAGTGGATAAGCTGTGCTATTCACAATATTTAGTTGTGCCTTAGTAATTGTTAAGAGCTCTATTTCAATATTTGTCATAGTAGTGGCAACTAAAACAGATTCCTAGAATGTAGCTTAGGGCATCGAGGATTGGTTTACACAGAAAATACAGCCTAATAAATATTTATTCACAGCAAACAGAAATGCTTGACAGCTCAATTAACTGACTTTTAATTCCATCTGCCTTTCTTTCTTTTTGTCTCTCTCTCTGTTTACAGCCGTTGCATACAATGGCTCATTTCTGACCATTGCCAAGGTGAATCGGCTGAATATGGGCGCCTACCTGTGCATCGCCTCGAATGGCATTCCACCAACAGTCAGCAAGCGTGTCATGCTCATTGTGCACTGTAAGTATGCGGGATTGGGTTGTTGGGGAAGAAGGGCTCCTGTTCTTCTGGTGGTTCGGGCATATCAATTTTGCATATTTAAATATTTATAGTCTTATGCCAGGCAGCGCCGGCTGTGCCTGGTTCCCTTGTCGTTGCCGCTGTTGCTGTTGCTGTCGGTGTCGGTGGCGTATGAGCAATGTGCTGCAGTCTGGCGCACAGACAGGAATACACAAAGCGCCACTTTAAATCTCACCATAGAAAATATGCTGTGCATTTTAATATTGCCTGAGAGCGGCAACAGCTTCCCTTATGCCCGCTCTCCATCACTCTCTTTCTCTCTATCGCTTTCTCTCTCCTCCTTCTCTGGCCGTGCACTTTGTCTGTCTGCTGCATACTTTTAGGTGCCATGCATAAAGTAAATAATTAAGTGTGCCCCAGCTAGTTAGCATTTTTAGCGCTCTTTTGCGCTCACTATTTCTCGCTCTCTCCCCTTTCCTTCATTCCAGTTCCCTCACTCGTTTCCTGCCGTTGCAGACTAATTAAATAAAAATTTAAGTTGCTCAACAATTTGCTGTAGAAGTTTACAGTTAGCTGCAGCATAAAGTGCGCCACGTAAATGCAAAAGACAGAGAGAGAGAGTGAGTGAGAGAGAGGGACGCTGTGAATTTGAGGTTAAACATTTATCCTCTTTGCAAAGTTACTTAACTTAACCAACCATAAACAAAGACTCCGCTTCCACTTCCACTCCCCATCCCCTCCTCCTTTGCCCTTTTTGCGGTTTCCGATTAAAATTAAAAAGCAATTAGTTGCGGAAATAACGAAGGGGAAACCGCAACAGCAAATCGCAAAGTGAAACAATAACAAATGGAATTTCATATGAATGCGAATACCGCTGCCTGTTATGTTATTTTTTGTATACTTCACACACACACAGATGCCAAATTGCAAAGGCCATGCCACATGCCTGACCTGGCCTGCCATTGCAATTACATTCCAGCATTAAGCGTCACTCCAATTCCTCTTTCTCTCTCCCCTCTCATTCCGCATACTTTTCAACTATTTCCGATATTCCACTCATCCTATCTCTCTCTCTCACACTCTCTATCTCTCCCTGTCTCTTTCGTTTGCAGTTCCGCCAATGATTTGGATACAAAATCAATTAGTTGGCGCCGCGCTCGCACAGAACATTTCGTTGGAATGCCAATCGGAGGCGTACCCCAAGTCCATTAATTATTGGATGAAGAACGAAACAATTATAGTGCCGGGTAAGTCGTGCTTGTAAAATCCAATAGAAATAATTGCACACTGAGTGCGGAACATTAAAGTGAATTAACCAATTATCGAAGGTTAGAAAGAAAAAAGTTGTTTAAAGTTTGATAAATGGTATCTTAGTGATATAAGACGAAACATCAACTTGGGCTTAAGAAGGATCTCTTGAGAATAGAGAACACCTTGATATACTCGTGGAACATTTAGACATTTTTTCATATTGTTTTGTTAGTCTATGCTCTTATGGTCTCCGTGATCAATCGACTTTTAAATGCTGATTAAGAGTATATATAATTTATGGGGTCTGGTCCACTTTCTTCTGCATATTACATTGTCGGTAAATTTTATAGTTAAATTACAAAACCTTTTGTTTTTTTCGTTTTCAAAAGTTCAAAGAGAACTTTCAATTAAATAATATAATTGTTAAAGACATAATATAAATGTTCAACTTAAAGCCTTCGCTCCATTCACAATCCTCTTTGCACACAAACAATCTCTTTAAGCTTCCTTGCTTAGGTTAAAGTTTTATTATTCGCCTTGAAACTGCATTTCACTTCTCCTACTCTTCCGTTTAAACGGTTTAAATTTAATGTAGATAAACGTAGCTTAACTCACTCTAGGCAGACCCCATTATACATAGTATAGCTTGGCGAAGTTAGATGAACTTGGCAGAAGCATAAAATTCAACTAAATGTAATTAATTTGACGCATTGCCTGAAGATGCTTTGATTGCTCTCCAACCCTTAGGCGCAATTTCAACTTAATTTCCTGGGGCACATTAAAAGAGATGACCAGCGTTCCAACCATTTATCCAGGCATTCACTCAAACGCCCACTCATCTTGCATGGCAAATGAACTGCACGGTGCAGAAAAAAAAGAGAAAGAGAAGCGCAGCAAAAAAAAAATGAAAAAGAACATTGCCAACGGACAAAAAGCCAAAAGCGGACGCACACTCAAAACCACAACCTGCAGTTGCCCTGCGTTTTCTGTCCCTGTGCCCTTTTCCTCTGCCACATTCCATTCCTACCACATACAGAGGCCTCTGGCTGCCTAAGAGCTCAGCGAAAAAGTCACAGACATGCAGACAGTTCTCTCCTTTCTCCCTCCCCACACTTTCATTATTGTTCCTTTTTGCTCCTGTTGTTTTCCAAGTTACGCCGTGACACAAAATGGAAAAAGTGATTGAAAATGACCTCAAGTCAAAAGCGTTTTCAGTAGCCAACGACTGTCACCAAGTTGTGAGTTTTTAATGGAGTTTTTTGCAAGCACGAAGTGCGTTGAATTTTATAAGTACATAAAAGGGTTCACTGACCAAGTTTAAGAAGCTTATACAGGCAAGCTAGGATTGTTTTCAGTTCGGACAATCACTTTGGAAACACCAGTGTGGAAATTCTCAATTTAATCAGGAGTTTCTTAGAAGTTAAATAATGCAATTTTGGTGGTGCTTGAGTTTTTAAAAGGTCGACATTTTTCTATATTGAATCATATGTTATTCCATTACATAAAAGTTACTAAAATAAATCTTAATTTGTATTCTTTAAAATTGGTTTGAAATTTTGGTTTGTAACCTTCAACTTAAAAACTTGTGAATTCTAGTACAACATGTTCATTTTGTTAGCTTTCAAACACATTTGAGATACAGAAATCCTTTGGCAATGGAACCCAATTTACGTCTGTATCATCAACATAAACAAATCTCTGTCTTTAATCCATTTGAAAAACATTTTACTAAACTAATCAGTCGCTTAGCTGCCGTGCATAGCAATTACCCGTTCCCGACTGGGCTTTGCCACAGCTGCCTCCTGCTCACCTGCTGCTAGTCCCCAAAAATGGAAGACAAAGTGGAAGGCCGAGCTTAGTGCAAACTACTAAATCTAACCGACATCAAACGTAAATCAAAAACCTGGTCGCCAGCGGGGCAAGGGAAAGAGGGAGAGAAAGGGGTCAGACGACATGGATTTTTGTATAAATTAAAATGAACCATTTGATATGGGAAGGCCACGACGGGGTTGCCCAAGATGACAACAAGTCGAGGTAAAAGTTGGTTCTCTTTTTTTTTTTTTTTGTTTTAAGCCAAATTACTTGATCATGTAGGACATGGGGGCAGGAGGCGCTAGACAAAGGATAAACGAGCTCGGAAGGTGCACGTATGTGCCCGTCACGTATGTGACAAGTGTGTATGTGTGGGTGTGCGTGTGTGTGTGTGGGGGGAAGTGTGTGTGTCAGCTTACCGTGCTGTTGACTCGGCAGTTCCGACTGCGAATGCGACTGAATGACTCAATGACTGACTGACTGAGTGAGTGAGTGACTGCCTGTAGATGTAGTCGAATGGGTTAAGTTTCATTGCGGTTATATGTGAGCTACATTCTAGCACACAAACACAAACACACCCACGCGCACACACACACACACATCATGTACACACTGCAATTACTAAACGTGTCCTTCTCTCTCTCTCCCTCTCTCTCTAGGTGAACGCTTCGTACCGGAAACCTTTGAATCGGGCTATAAAATAACAATGCGCCTGACTATCTACGACGTTGACATTTCAGACTTTGGAGCCTATCGATGTGTGGCCAAGAACTCGCTGGGCGACACAGATGGTGCGATCAAATTGTATCGTAAGTATGCAGGACAATGCCTACAACATTCTCGAATGTTTGAACATTCATAACAACATCCATTTCCATAATCGTAAATGTCAGAGAGAAACCGAACTAACGTAACTGTGACTGTCACCTCAACTGTAACTGTAACTGTAACTGTAACTGCAATTGTAACAGTGCGTAACAATGGCCATAATTCAGTCGGGCCATGGCAATTAGTGCGACAACTATTCATTCCAACTGTAGCTTTTAATTAATTTAGGCCAATGTGCATTATAAATACCAAGACAACTTTTGTATCAACGGTTAACCCGAGTTCAAGGAGCTTAATGCTTCCCAACTACCTCCCCCATCACCGTACTTTATTGACAGTGATTGATTTACGAGCTGTCGTAGTTTGGACCACGTGGAATGTGTTTAGGTCTTGGCTCAACTTGGATTGTAAATACAATAATGATAGTATAAGGAATGCAAATTTAACAGAAGTAATAACATGTTTGCTTATTATTTCGGGTCTCATTTGTTCTGTGCACATTCTGTCGTAGTTCTTAGGAAAGATATTGATTCTATGATAATATGATAAAGATTTTAGATTACAATAGATTGAAGTGTATATAAATGAAAAGGTCGCATTGCAGATACATTTATTTAAAAACAAGAAAGCTTCACTGGAGTGTACTCGACTGTGATATACCCGTTACCCAAGTGACCAAAACGACGCCTTAAATATGTATATAGCTTGTTTGTTTAGTGTTTTTTGTGTTGCATACTTTTCAGGCCTTGGAAGTCAGCACCTCTTTAAAATTATATATTGAATAACTTCTATGCTAATTAACCGATGACAACCAAATTTTTAAAAACCATTCGAACGTTGAAAGTTATATTGTTGACAAAAGATGAACTATGATGCATTAAAATTACGGTTAGATTTCGGGGCGTACTCAAATTCTAGTACCAATTTAGTCTGTGTGCAATAATAACAGATAATAATACCAAATTTGGTAACACAATCTACAATAGTCTCTAAAATCTAGGTTTTTAATAAGACGGACAGACAGGCAGACATGACCATATCGGCTGTTCACGCTGATGAATATCTTTATAATAATTTACTTGATTAATTCCCTCCACAGATATACCACAAACAACGACAATAACAACAATGGCGCCCACTGTATCGATCAATACGGTGCCTGTGGTCGTGGTCAAGTATAATAAAGGTCTGCAGAATTTGTATCTGTTTCTACAGTCAGTTATATGACTTATAACTTTCTTTCAACAGAGCAACGTTACACCAGCAACAGCAATTCGAATAGCAATAATCCCTTCAACAACAACAACAACAACAATCAGCAAAACAACAACAAATCGCAACGCAACAGAGGCAAGACAATTGATCAGCCACCTTCGTCACTGAACACAGTCTACATGGGGGCCACATCGAGCTTATGGAACTCACAGGATCATCACTCGCAGTCGACATCACGTGGCAGAGATCACCATCAGCAGCAACAGCAGCAGCAGCATTTGCAGCCCTCGTATCATGGTGAGTGTGAATCAGCCAACTCCTTTTCAAGCAAAGAAACCCCAAGAGGGCAAAGTGAACTCTGGACATCTCTGAGCTACTTCACACACTCACCACCACACAGATAAAGAGGACAGCGTCGCAGTTCGAAGGACATTTCAAGTTATTCTCTACCCTTCGGGCAGTATTTTTATTGGCTCTCATGACACAGCAGACTATAAATATTTGGCCATTTATTTTATGTTTATGACAAATCATAACGACTTTAGCACGGCTTAAGGGCTTTGGCCCTGCCGTCGACACTTGTTAGATACAGATACTTTGGCTCAGCTTATGAAAAATATTTTGCCAAAGCATATGGCATGCTCACTCCTTCTGTCTCTCTGTCTCTCTTCCTGTCTGACTGCCAATGAAAATATGACTTCGTAGCATGCAACTGTCTCTGCCCTGAGGCCAAAATCTCTAGCAGTCTCTGGGGGGCCAAGACGTGTTCTGCCCGTGCCGCGGACTCTGCCCAACTGTCTGGCGTAATGTGCTGCTAATGTGGCTCATCATAAGATACAATCAACATAAATAATAACGAGCGCAAATCTCGATATTTGTCTTGAATGTCCCTGAGCTGTCGATGCAGCTAAGAGGAATCAACCAATCCTGAAAATTACCATTGCCAACTGGCTAACGTTCTCTAAGCATTGATTCTATTTCAATTAGAAACATCTTTGTACAAATATTTTAGAACATTTATAATAACATTAAAGTAGATTAAACTATATATATTATATATAAGTATAAAGTACGATACAATTTCTTGCTGTTTCCCTGGCATATCCCAAGTCTAAGTATTCGAATTGCGTGGCAGATCTTTCAGTTCGATTATATAACAGTCAAAGTGTCGTCACGTTTGGTTAGTTCGCAGCGCGCCTGCCAATCAATAAACATAAAATTTTATACTCACAGCTCCCCACATGCCCTCCCCCCTTTACACTCCACCGCTGCCCTTTGCTTGCCCTCCAGTTAGCTTACAATCGCTGACAATATCCATATCCTGCGGGTGTGGAGGAACTTTTCGCGGAGTGGCTGGCTGAGGGAGAGGGGAAACGGAGGTAGGTGGCAACGCATAAAACTTTAGAGGCGCCTTGTTGTAGTGGAGAAATTCTGCATACGCGTTTGACTGAAATAAAATGCAGTCGATGGAGCAGGAGAAGCGAATGCAGCGACAAAATCAAATCGAACAAATTGAATATGGAAAGGATGAGTCGAAGGGAGACAGAGACGCAAAGAGAAAGAGAGAGAGGGAGAGCGGAGCGGGGAGCAGTAGGAAGGCAGGAAACAGCAGCGCACTATAAAAATTGCAGACAAATTGCACACAAGGCGTCAAGGCGAAGGGCGGGCTAACCCGGATACCCCACTGCAACTCAACTAGGGGTAAAGGACTTTCCAAACCCGTCTGTCCCTTTCCCTGTCCTTGCCTCTCCCCTACAGGGACAGCAACCCGCTCTTCTTGCAAACGCCTTCAGTTACAACAATTTTTGGCAAACGACAGCAAAAATGTTGCGGGGTCTTGGCCAGCAACATGACAGCGCATGGGGGGTGCACTAAAGAGCAAGTGGATGGGGAGGGTGTGGGCAAGGGGGCAACTAAGAGATTGAGGGTCTGTTACCCCTGGTAATGGCGGAATGGTGCTGCAATGACGACAACTTTCAAGCCTGGCATGCAACGTCGTAAGCGCTGCGTTTACAGTTAGATTTATTACCTGCTAGATGTTGCACATATCGTGGCATTGCTAGGGAGAGAAAGAGAGAGAGATAGCAAGAGAGAGAGGAACGAGCGAATGGCAATGGCAGTGCTCTTATCGCCATCGAGTTTTGCATATGTCGCGACTGTTTTTCGGTTCCCTCAAACTTTAAAGGCAGAACAAGTGAGCAGCGGACTGGGAACTTACAGCAGCCACTGTTATCTGGCACAATTGGGAGAATGAGCGAATGGCAGTAGATGATTTAGGATGGCGCAAGATAACGCCCTTTTTGTTTGGCAAAACTAGTTTTCAATTAATGGAAAATGAACTTTGAAGATCTGTAAACTTTAAAGAGTTAAAAGACTTGACTTCGAATATTTAAATATTTAAACTTAAATATTATTAATGAACTATAGGAACTATTGTACACCTGATGAGCTTAGATATCTATTACCAATCCTGTGTTGCTTATGAATTCTAAAGTTTTACCTAGAATGATTAACCTTATCTCTTTAATTTCGAGAGATTGCACTCCTTGTATTGGAATTTCAGTCCCTAATTTGAGGTGTTCTGCCCAAGTCGCATAGCTAAATATTCTAAGTTTGATTAGGTGGACCCTTATGCAATGTGAGAATTCGCAAAGAGCTCTCAGCTATGAGTTGTTGCAGCCTAGAAGGGACTGTGATAGGTACAGGCATGGTTTACATTCCAACGTTCCTGTTATCTTTGTCTCCTTATTTCTTAGGAATTATTAGATTATTAAAACTTGACATATTAAAACTTACTTATCAATATTTGCATAACATAAAACAGTATTTATTTAAACTGCATACAAGCTTTACTATTACGTAAAGTATTTGTTTTTAAAGAACTTTAAACTTATTATTTTTAAAGATCATAAAACTAAAGTATACTCCAAGTAAATATTTCCACAGTATTTTGTACTTTGTTTCCATATTTAATATATTTTCCAAGACACAATTTAATATGAATTACTTATTGCATTTCAAAATTGAATTGACATTTAGATTAAATATTTTATAATTATATTTATTTCAATGATTTACTACCTTAAAATGCATTGCAAAGTAAGTTTTAAATTCGAATGTAAATATTTGTTTACTTTGGCTCAAAACTTAATTGATTTAAAATTGAAAGTTGCAAGTTGATTCGATTGGGTTTCAATCATGCCTCAATTTAACTGGCAATTGCCAGTTAAAAGTCAGCAATTTAAAAAAATGTCCCTTCACTCAGCGCCGTCTGTTTCGCTTTGCAGCGAATGCTCCAAATGCTGCAATTGCATTTGCTGCGCACTTAAACTGTCATTAAAATGTGGCAATCAACCACAAAAGCTGCTGTTGCTGCTGCTGCTGCTGCTGCTGCTGCTGGTGCCGCTGCTGCTGTTGCAGTTGCTGCTGCTGCAGTGGCCGTTGCACCATTTCAGCTTTCATTTTTAATTTGCTCGGCCAACGGGCAACAATATGACACAAATTACAAGGAAATACAATAAAAAGGAATGCAACACCCGCCGGATATGCGCAAGGACCACATGCAACTTCCCCTCTCACTCTCCCCCCTGCCGCAGTCCCTTTACACAGCACTCGCTCTGCCATTTTTCCATTCGCCTTGGCAGCTGCAACTCGAGCCCGCACTACAAATGCGACTTCATGATGATTACTTGCATTCAGCGGGCCGCAATAATTTGCTTATAATTTGCTGCCTTCTCTCTCCCCCTCTCTCCCCTCTCTCTCTCTCTCTCTCTCTCTCTTCTTGGCCAGACAATGCAGAGTGAGAAATGATAAAGTAAATGAAATGCAACAGACAGCAGACCGCGTGCAAAGTGTGCAGCAATTGGAGAAGGCATCGCGTGCCTTCGGCTCTTTTTTTTATAGTTTTCAAGCCGCCAAGTGTGAAACTGTTTCTGCCACATGGCGTTAAATGCATTGCCACAAGAACGATAAAAAAAAATAGAGAGAAAGAAGTGCGAAACAATAAAAGAGAGCAATGTAACGCATACGCCGCGTGCGCCGCTCAAGTGAGTCTCAAGTGGCGACTGCTGCAAGGGCTGCGCTTCAGTGCGCTTTTTAAGTGCAACAGGCGCAACAACTGAGGTGTGAGACAGAGTGTGTGTGTGTGGAAGAGTGGCATGTTCCGCCGACGGGTGTCAGTTAAAGTGTGCTAATGGAGCGTATCAAAGGGCGACCGAGAGCAGTCGCTGTAGGCGTGACCCTGAAAGCAGTTTGCAACGCAATTAAACGAAATGAAGAAGGTGCAGATGCTACAAATTGGCGACGCCTTAAAGCGCACACTTAAGTCGTTGCAATGAAAATTGATTCTCCTCTACCTGCCTCTCTCTCTTCATCTCTTTCTCTGCCTTCTTCTCGCTGTAATAAAATGTTCCCTGCTTATCACACGCGCATATATCATATTCAATTGCCCGCCGAAATCAATAAGCATCCCTTGGAGATTGTTCACGTGCCGCCTCCTGCTCTGTCATTTTATTTTCTATTAGCCCAGGCCAGCCTCCGTTTTGGCCCAATTGCACCCGGGGGTAATGCACAGAATTATGCAGAAATTACTTTAAGTTTAGTTTCAAGTAGTTTGCCAGCCTATAAAAACGTTGGCAGCTAAAACATTTGAGCTTTCTCTTCCCCCCTTTACCGGTGCCAGAGGCGTTTTTCTTCGTTTTTCTTTTGCTTTATGGTTAAGCGCTTTAAAGACACCGCTGGGAATTGTACACACACACACGCATAAACACATGCTCAAGCGTCAATAAAAATCAGCCAGACAGTCACCCACACTCGCACACTTTCCACACACACAGAGACAGGGAGAGAAAGAGGTAGAGAAAGAAGTCGAGACTTGCACGGACATCTAGATGAAGCGACAGCAAGAGGACAAACACATACACACCCACACACACATACACACATACACACACACACATTAAAGAAGGCAACGAAACTCGTCCATGGTGTTTGTGCTTTTCACACATGGAAATGTTTGCAGACGCCAGCAAAACAACCAGGCAAAGGGGTTGCCAGCGTAGGTGGGTCATAAGTGGAGAGTGAAAAAAGAGAGAGCGAGAGGGGGAGATGGGCAAGGAGGTAGCAAAAGCTGCTTATAGAAAAATAAAAGCCAAAAGACATACAAATAAATTTTCGACCCGGTGCAAAGCAATTTGCGCATTTCCGTTATAAAAATAAAAGGGTTCCTCGTTAAAAACAAAACGAATCGAATCGAATCGAACTGTTCTCTCCGGTTAGAAAAAAACAGTGAAAAGGCGAGAGAGACTGGAAAAAAAAAAACGCTGAAACAAAATGAAACAAACAAAAAGGACACTCTATGCGATATTTCACTGTTATGACAAACTTGGCTCGCTGCAATGAACTCCCACTGCCGCAAAGGGCAAAACGGTTTGTCTGCCCAGCATATGGGGCCAATTTATTAGGAATTCAAGAAAGGTGCTTCAAATGGTACGTAAAATCATTTGCAAATAGCTTGATAGTGGCAGTAGGTCAATGGAATATGAATAGACTAGTAATTGACTCAATACAAAAGAATGAAGATAAATATTTTTAAAGAAATAAAACTAAAAACAAAAACTAAACTAAAACTAAACGAACAATAAATAAGCTATGGCAATTCATGATTAATAGGTTGTGTGCTTTGTTTATTATTTGTAAATTATTTATTTTATGGAGATAATACTTTTTTTGTTTTCTTTAATTTTAAATGTCTTCGCACAATTTAAAATAATTCACTTGGCTATCTGAAATGATAGTGAAACTGTCTCGTTCAACGTTATTCAACACTCTTCTATCGATAGGAATATCGACTTGATTATCGTAAACTAAATCAACTAGTGTATCCATTAAGGTCACACTTAATAGCTACTTAACTATTAATTATTATTTATTTATATTGTTTGTTACTTGTGTAAATTGATTATCTAACTGCTTTAAATGATTTTAAATATATTTTTAAAATTTTTAAAAATATTCAATTAGTTATAATTTAAGAACACCATCTTCTTTATCATATTATTATTATATTTTATTATTTATCTTAAGAAACGTTTTATCTAATTATTTATATAAATTATTTTTATACCTTTTAGAAAATTAAATTACATTTTCAAATTTAATCTCAGAGATAGTTGTGGATATAAACCGCAGAATGCGGCAAGTAAAAGTGGCTTTACAGCTTACTCTTAAGTATCCTCAACTCAGTTCCATTTCATGCCAACTTGCACAAGTTTTTTCAACTTCAGCCGACAAGCTGGAGAGCTGAAGCCAATGCAGCGCAGATCAGAGCAGCGCAGTAGCCACACGACTTCAAACAATGCTCCTAATGACCGAGTCCCGCCTACAGGCAGTTCAAATAAAAAGTAATGGGCAAAGGGAGGGAAAGAGGCTTGCTTGTACTGGGCTTCCGACACCAACGACAGGCAGATCCCGCCACATTTGTAACTGCAACACACAAACAAATGTCCAATGAAACAGATTGCCGGGAAAACAAACAAACCAACAAGCAAGAAACATTGTAAAAAAAATGCCGAAAAGAGGAAAAAAAGAGTACGAAAACTGCACGATAAATTGATGACAAAAACAACAAACACGCACACCCACACGCACATACACACACCCTCACATACAGACAGCCTCCCTCGAGCCGAGCCTCCCCGAGAATATTCGCATTTTCTGTCTCCCCATTTGTAGTTGTTTTATTCCTTTAAGGTTTCTTTTGTTGCTGTTGTTGATGTTGTTGTTGTTGTTGTTGCTATTTTCCAGTGTTGTCCAGTGCAGTGTGCCTGGCGCAAGGGTTTAACGCACTTAAGCAATAAAAATTCGAAACAATTTTCGATGCTGCCAAGTGAAATTGGAACAGAGCAAATACTTTCGATTTTTGGGCAGAAACGGAAGAACGACAAACAGAAAGAATGGAAAAACTCTGCTCGTACAAGTGAGAATGTTATAAATAGTAAGTGGAGCAGTCAAACTTGCTTCCCGTTATGTGTGTGTGTGTGTGTGCAGGAGAAAGAGACCCCAGTTGACAAACAGTTTGGTTTGTGTGTCCTGTATGCGGAATACAGAATAACAAATGCGGAATACTGAATGCTAGTATATTCCGTCTATACTGTATACTGCATGTGGTATATGGTATTTCTCTTTTTTTGTATCCTGCTACAAATGACTGGCCATAAACGCATCCTGTCTATTGTTTATGCTCGTTGGCCCGTCGTGCGCAGTGGCATAATTGAAAAGGGACACTTGATTGGCGGCAATATGGCGGCCAGAGTTATGAAAGGGCAACATCATAAAACCGATGCACGTAAAATAAAGGGCAATGGCTTTTGATTAAGTTGCTTCGAGCAAATGTAATCATACTTCATATCAATAAAACGAATCACTTCAATTGTTTCACATTGTTTACCCTTTGTCTCTCTTCTGTCCCTTTCTAGGTCCCGATCACAGCGCCACCTATCGTGGGGATGGCAAGAACACGCCGATGAAGCACGATGCCAAATCCTTGACCGATGATATGGATCGCATGCAGGATCTGAAGAGTGGAACCCAGCGACTGAACAGATCCCTCGACTCATTATTGGCCTCAGTTCTCTGCGCTGTCTACCTGGGGGCGTGGTATACCTAATTGCAGAACAACAACAGCAACAAACTGTTAGGGTAATCTGTACAAACAAGGCAGCAAGGCAGCAGCGACTGCTTGAGCAAGCGCAAGATAGTTCTTAAAAACTAAGCGAGAAAACTAGTCTAAGTAAGCGATTATTTCCCACATCGATCTGGCCACAGCAAAGAAAGTTAGTTTACCACAATTTGAATTTGGATACCGAACTCGAATTCGAATTGATATATATGTGTAAAAAGTTGTTGTTGCGTAGGATTCACTTAGCGCGTAAGTCGAAAAGGGTTTTTGTCTCGGATTCTGTCCTGAAACATACAACGGAAATACAAAGTATTAGCATGTAAAACATAAGCAAAGCAAGAGGCAAATAGCTCCAGAATGAACGTACCATCGTTGAGCTATATTTAAAACTAAATCTAAATCTAATTCTAATTTTAATCTAGCTCTTAGAACAGTGCGCAAAACAGAACGAAACGAACCGTCAATAAAACGTTGCAAATCCTTTTTCGGTTCTCATTCAGTTTTGCTTCGTTTTTTGTTTGTCTGCACCGCAATATGTTTATAAGAAAACATATAGTATATATATACATATATATAAAGATATAAATATATGAATACTTATTGTAATTTTAATATAACAGAATTGAAATAAAAATGCCGTCTAAAAAATGTTGAATTCGAAGCTTGGAATCTTCTTTAAGGGAAATTGTTTATGTGGGGAGTTTTAAGAACAATAAAAAATATTAAGAATGTTTTTTCTTGATTTACAATAACTATGCAAATTTTAGTTTAATTGAAATATAAATTGAAACTGTTGTTCAACTAATAAAAAGCTATTTCCTTCATTTATATTATATTTGAACTTTTTACTTAAACTGATTTTAAAGAAAACACCTTGACACCTCTGCAAACACCTTTTAGCAACATTTCATTCAATTAAAGTAAGTATTCGCCATGACTAAGGCTATCTCTATGCCACGCCCTCGCGCCCAAGTCCCGCATCTGTTTGTTCATTTTCCCCTTTAGATATTTTCCGCCAGCGAATGAAAATTGACTGAACCACAAAATGTGTGCCCAACCAGAGGCGGGGGCCACAGCCTGCCGCTTACTGCCTGCCCCACCCCCGCCCCCCTCACTCGTGCTCTCTCTGCCCCCCTGCTGCCAGTGCACCCTGCAGCTTACTGCATTCTGGAGTGTGTTTACTTTTTCCATCAAATTTTAACGCCATCGACCCACATGGCAGGACTTTCCATTAAAAAGTAGCAAAACGAAGAACGTGAGTTGCGTTTGCGACTTTATAATTTAATTTAAAAAGCGCAGTGCAACAAAAAAGAAGAAGACGAACAGGAAGCCAAAGGCAACGAGAGAAAGGCAGAAACAGAGAAAGAGGAGAGAGAGACATGGAGAGAGAGAAAAAAACTATAATTATTAAAATAAATTAAATGTCTGCTGTGGCCCTCATAAACTCACGAGCTGCCAATTATAAGCACGTCCAGCGTGGCCACATTTTTTTTTGCAACAACCTCTTTGAGAGGAACCACTGTCAAAATAGGCGGGACAACAAGGTGTGAAGTGTGCTGAACTCAAGGATACTACGTAGTAGAGCAAATGAAAAAAACTTTTACATTTATTATTATGCGCTCTTTGGCTTTTGACAAGATGATGTATTGGCAGAATTATTCGGCTAGATGCAAAGCTGTTATATGAAATCAAACCAAATATTTAACTCGACTTGGCTAAATATACAAAAATAATTAAAAGCACTGCATAAACTATTACAAAGTTAACCTAATGGACAAAACTAATATACCCTACTTGTTGGGGCAACGTTGCAGCTCATAAAAATTGCTACCACGGCAATTTGGTTGTATTTTCACACGCGCTGCCCGGCAAATGGCAAACAATTGGCATGTGTTGGGGAGGGGGAGCTATGCCAACAGCCATGGGGCCTACCGCACCGTTCCTCTTACACCGATTGCTCCGCTGCTTTTTCTGCTTATGCCATCTATCCACCTCTCCTTAAACTGTAGTCCGCACAAAGGGCAAGTTAATAAAGCCAACAGTGCATGTGCCGCATGTCCAGAATGGAGCATAAAGTTCTCCCCCGCCCCACAGCCAGACGACGCGGCAGACTGCCCACACACACAGAGACATATATTCAAACTGACACACACACACACACACACACCTACGCACACAGTCGAGTAAGCCTGCAGTCGCAGACAGTTCCCAAAGGCAAAAGCGCTGAGTAGAAACCACACGAAGCCGCTTTCGATCTCAGCACCAAAAAGTAGGCCACACTTTTTGTCAGCTCGCTCTGCTTCATTTTGCGGTTCAGCTTTTGTGCCAACTCGCACATTAATACACAATTTATTGGGGCGTCAGCTTAGTCGCCCCACCCCCTAGGCATACATACATATGTATGTACATATCGAATATGACTGCACAATCATCCACTCTCGACACCTTTACTGAAAATTGTTTATATTTAATTGTGTAATTGATAACGTCAATTTGCATTGTAATCAAATATGGGCGCGGCAGTATTATTCATGATTCTGTGTGCGTATTTCGCTCTGGAGATGACATTGATCAATTTAATGAGCTGCAAGTGCAATTATTATTTTAATTAATAATGCAACAGGCGTGGTAATTTGTGAAGTGAGATACAAGTGTATTTACATATCACTTTACAAATATTTTACAACTTTTACATCTGGCTAAGCTCAGTGATGATTGTAAGTGCGTTTAAATCAGTCCATGCTAACAATATCTTACAATGATAGCTTCTTGTTTAGTGACTAGGTTGAATGAAACGTTTTCACCACGGCCAACAGCAGTGTGGTGTGTTCACAGGCTCTTATAAAGCTCATGGAAAATGCGCAACCCTGACCTTCAACTGCAAAAGCTTTTCAGTCAGAACTACAACCATCAAAAGCTGTAATGAGAAAGCTTTCTACTGATGTAACAGCTTGAAAGTTTCCTACAGATAACAGTAAATGAAAATGTTAAAGTTTTTATTTGAATCTGCATTTATTATCCCGTTATTTCTAACGGGTGTGGTCCAATTTTTCAACAAACTTGATCTGCGTGTAATAATAACAAATATTAACATCAAATTTTGTAAGCCATATCTATTATATTCTACATCTAGGTTATCAAACGGACGAACGGAAAAACAGACAAAGTAGACAGATAGATGGACATGGTCATATCGACTCGGTTATTGATGCTGATTAAGAATGTATATAATTTGTGGGGACTGCCACGCCCCTGTTACCTAAAATTTCGGTTTGCACAAAATTCTATACGCTTCTACCTTTGTGGTTATTGGGTGTAATAAATATTTCTTTAGTTTAAATATATCTTCAATAAATAATTGTAAATTTAAGAGTGTAAAAGTGATATAAATTAAATTAAAATAAAAATTACACCTTAATGTCATGCAGTACTGAGTGGTGCAGAATATGCAAAATACATATCAAACATGTCAATCCTATGGAACAAGGAATATGCATGACATGTTTTTCAAATCCCACTTTAGTGTAATACTATTGACTGTAATCAGTTGTCATCTTCAGCTATACACCCACAACTTAACAAAAGATGTTCTTTTCAAAAGACTAGACTAAGATAAACAAGTTTAATGGGGTTCATACAAATTATGATGCCACTCAGCATTACACTTATCATAATCCAAGCGCAAGCTGAAAGTCCAAAACTACTCAACAATGCGTCAGAGTGAGTCATTTTTTGCTGTTACTAACAGCTATCTTCCGTAATATGAGAGTTTCATTTATATAAGATTAGCTGAGATAGACCAAAGATGTCTCTATTCTCTTATCAGAAACGAGTACATGTTAAGAAAACGATTTAATATAAAGTAACAGACAAATCATAACTTTGTCACCTATAAAAACTGTTGGACATTCACCTTATCCATGCAACTATGTAAGCTGATGAATTGACCTTACCCAATTTACTTTCTACTATGTCTTCGTAGCTAAATAAGCAATATTATAAATGTTGAGTTTATAAACATCGGCAATCTGCGAGGAATTCTTGCTTCATCATTGTGAGAGATAAAGAATTACTTATCGTTCGCTCAAGCAGAAGATTTCCAAGACGGTGCAGCGTCTTCTTATCGGTATCTGACACTATCAGCGTGTAGACCAGATGTATAAAAGAGACACTTGCTACAGACTCAGAAGACTCTCGACATGCAGCTGCTGTGGTCAATTTGGGATACGTTTTACAACGTGAGATTCATTGGGATCTTGTTTGCCTTCTTACTGGGCTACTTGCGGCTCTGCTATCAATTCTGGGAACAACATGGAGTTCGTCAGCTGCGTCCTAATTTTCTCTACAGTCACTTCTTTAAACTGAAGTCGATGCACATGAGCGAGCTGTTGCAGGAGACCTACGATGCCTTCAAGGGAAAGTGCCGCCTGGCAGGCACATACATATTCACGAAACCCATAATTGTAGTGCTGGATCTGGACTTGGCAAAGACTATACTCATCAAGGACTTCAATAAGTTTGTGGATCGATCGAATACCACACTGAACATCAAGCAGAATCCCCTTGCCGGGCATCTCTTCAATTTACACAGCAAGGAGTGGCGCGCATTGAGAACAAAACTATCGCCAACATTCACCAGTGGCAAGATCAAATACATGTTCAACACTGTCGATCAGGTGGCCAAGCAACTGAAGCAGACTACAGCACTGGAGGTGGGAGAAGATGGCGCCATTCTTGAGCTGCACGATCTAATGGGACGCTATACCGTCGATGTCATTGGGAGCTGTGCCTTTGGCATAGAGTGCAATAGTCTCAAGGATCCCCAGGCGGAGTTCCGCACCGTGGCCCGTCAACTCTTCGCCAATTCCGATAGCAATGTGCGTTGGATTCTCTTCAAGATGACGTATTCTAATTTGTTGACCAAGTTGCCCTTTAAGTTAAGAAGTTTTGGATCAAACCACATCGATTTCTTTGTTAACATTGTGCGAAAGACTGTGGAGCTACGAGAGCGGGAGCACATTAAGAGAAATGACTTTATGGATCTGTTGCTCAAGCTACGAAACACGGAGCACGGCGAGGGATTGTCTTTGGAACAACTGGCAGCTCAGGTGTTTGTCTTCTTTGTCGCCGGTTTTGAGACTAGCTCCAGCAATATGAGCTATGCCCTCTTCGAACTGGCCAAGAACAAACGCGTGCAGGACAAGCTGAGAGATGAAATTCGTACTGTACTGAATCTACATGGAAAACTTAACTATGAGACAATGATGGAAATGACCTACTTGGATCAAGTGATGACGGGTGAGTGAAGAAGTGTCTGCTTAAAGCCACGCACCTAGTTATGCCCTCATATACAGACAGATTAGATAAGACGATTGGACAGATAAGATGTGTGGATAAGATGATCAGTAACCAAGAGATGTACTAGATCAAAATATTTAATTTTCATAGTCTTCCATGCTCCATTAGAATGCTTGAAACCTTCAGAATCCACATCTAGTTAAACTTATTCTTCCCTTCCAGAAACCCTTCGCAAGTATCCTGCCTTGGCCAGCCTGCAGCGTGTTGCCGCCGAGGACTACGAAATACATGATAAGGATTCCCTGGAGGATATAGTCCTGCTGAAGCGCGGCACCAAGGTATTCATTCCTGTACGTGCAATACACTACGATCCACAAATTTATCCAGATCCACAAGAATTTCGCCCCGAACGCTTTGATGCCACTGCCTGCCAGCAGCGACATTCCACAGCATTTTTGGGTTTCGGCGATGGACCACGCAACTGTATCGGACTGCGCTTCGGCCGAATGCAGGTGAAGGTAGGCCTCATTACATTGCTGAACCACTTCCGGTTCAGTGTGCCCGCCGATGGGCCTAGCGATTTGACCATTGGCGACAAGAACTTTCTGATGTTACCCAGCAAAGGTGTTCGGCTGCATGTGGAGCCACTGTAAATCAAAAGACCTCAAAGAAAAGAAGAGAAATCTTATAAAGAGCTGATCTAATGAAAATACAATAGCTAATGTTCATTTCCCTTGCAAAGAAGTTCAACAATATTATTTGATTTGGATAGTTTTATAAGTTTATTTAGAGAATTTTCAACTGATGACGAAACAAAATTAAAATAAATCTCTAGAGTCTGTGCACGTTGAATACATTTCAGGCAGAAGTGATTGGTTTATATTGAGGTGAAAATTGTAGATAGACTTATGAAGATACAAATCATATAGAGGGTATATATGACATGACAGACGGACAGTTAGAAATCGACAGACAAAGTGACAGGCAGTAAGACTGACATAGAGACCAGGCAGAGACACAGACAGAACAGACAGACTGACGGATAGACAAAGGGCGGGACAGACGGGGACAACAGACAGATGGACAAATAGACAGAAATACCCCCCCCCCCCCCGGACAGACATAGTTCGACTCGCCTAGTGGGCAAGAATATATGTATTTTATATATGTACTTTCTGAGCACTACCAATTTTCCTTCTGTTTACTACATTTGAACAAAGTAAGTATACCCTATTTTGACATATTTTGAAGAGTATAAAAAGGCAGAAAATTCTTGCATAAATTCTATATATCTAAGTAGATATCCATGGAAGCAAGCACACCCGCTTAACTCTCACATGAGTATGAGTTTTATGGTGGTACGGAGAGGGAGGAGACTGTGTAGATTAGGTTTACGAGACGTCGTCGCGACAAAAGTAAATAAGCAGGAATGAATTCCCTGAAAATGCAGCGTAAACAATAACTGCGTAAAGCGAAGTTTGATCGTCGCAAATGGAAGCTGAAACTTGATGTCGAGTATCAGCAGAAAAGTCAGTCAAATTGACGCGTTTGGCGGTCGATTGAAAGGCAAACCGAAAATTTATAGACACAGCAGCTGCTTTGCCTCTGGCTCAGCCTCTGCTCAGCCTGTCCCGCTGCCATTCCCCCGCTTCACTGCTCAGTCAACGTCAGTGCAGACGGGCAAACCGACACCGACACCTCGGGCACTAAATCACACACAACTGATACACACGCACATGCAGGAGAGTGGGAGAGAGAGAGAGAGAGTAAGCGAGAGAGAGGGAGTGAGGGGGGCACTTGATTATGGCCATGTGAACTGACCAAAAACCGAGAGCCGAACCGCACTTGATGCACTGCTCTACCTTTAGCTTCAGTTGAGCTGCATGTGTTTGTGTGTTTGTCGCATTCAAACACACACACACATACATTAATCCCAACATTTACAATATTTTGCTAATTAGCATAATATGTGTTAATAATGAATGCACTTGATGTGACACATTGAGAGGCACAAGGCGAGAGAGAGGAAGGGAGGCAGACAACGTGAGCGAGATGAAGAGCGCCTCCTCTTGTAGGTGTCATATTAAATTTATGACTGCTTTCGGCCCACAACGTTGTGCAAGCCCGACAGGATGCAAGGCTGCTTCCCATCTGCTGATTTTAGCGATTAGTTAAGCCGGCATCAGGCAGGGAGACCAGGATTGCGTTTGCGACTGGGGATTGGGGACTATGTCGGGCTTCGACAGGCCACGCAACGTTGATAGAGAGACAACGGAGCTAACGGTACAGTTTCACATTAGTTTGCCAGACCGATGAAATTATGTGCCAGGCATTAATCAAGGACTGGCGAAGACAGCGTGTTGTCCTCGATGACAGCGAATATATCAGCAAACGCAGCTGATTAAGTGGGGAGATAATTAGATAAATGTAAACAAAAATCTCACAGCTCTAATGTTCAAATATTCGCAAAAATATATAAAATATAGTTAGAACAATATGTCTACAGATTCTACCTGTTATCTGATTACTTTCTTTCTTTTCTTTATTTCTTCTTACGAGTCTTGAAAATAGTTTCAAATTAATTTAAAATTATATTTTAATTATATCAGATTCAGTATTATTCCGATAATAGAATTATAAAGTGCAGAAATGCAAGAAAACTGTCGTCTTGTGATCTTATATATAGGTAAATATATATAAGATATATTTAAATATATCTTACATGTTTGAATTTCTAAAAAAAAGAATCACATTCAATTTCATACTCACCCTTTGTTTATTATAGAATATTAACTAGTTCCATGAAGTAAGATATTGAGTAGATGTATTTATGCATATATGTATTTTATAACATCGTATATATTTTAGAGATCTGCATTTTAAGGGAATTCATTCATATAACACTTTTTTAAAGATTCCCTTTAAGTATCTTTTGATCACTTGCGAACACTGCAGCTAACACTCAAACACGTATATACTTTCATATAAAATCTGATAAGTACTTTAAGCAAATACAATAATAGACGATAGAAAATATGCAGTTCGATGCCTATGCAAGTGCATATGCTGAGGAACCCGTATAGTAACAGGGAAATAACAATACAAAGGGTCGTAAATATTTCCATTATCTGCGAAATCGATTTGTTAAAATTATAGAAATATCGTATGCAGAATTTGCGCGATAAGAACTTTTCAATGTGACGCGACGATGTGAACTGATCATGTATTGCACGCTTTGATCAACTTTGCTTACTCTATAAAAATTCGACTCAAGGCTTGAGTAAATCTCAAGTGGATCTGAGAATATTTGAGCTTCGGCGCAAAGAGCGTAAATAATATAGTACATACATATATGAAAGCTGACTCTGTTTAACTTGGCGTGAAGTTAAAAAGAGTAAGAGAGCAAGAAATAAATATATGAGACCTAGAGAAAAATTCTTAAACAATTAAGAGTAGAAGTACCATCTTTCAGTTTCTCTACCATAAATGATACGAAAAGGATATATTAATATCTGTAAATATTAAAGATAACTTATTGTTAACATTGTTTAAATTATGACATTCATTTATATATTGTATAAAAGAAACAACTTCGACATATTGTAAAATGACTTACCTATCTCTATCAAATCTATCTAATAACGCACCCTGTATAATTTATATTTGAACTAATTAAAGTCGTTCTCAATCTATTTATATTTAAATTACTTCGTTCCAATATGACATTTTAATTCTGACTGGTTAATCTTCTTTGCTTAGGTGTCAGCATACCCTGCAATTATTCAGTTTTATGCACTTTTAATTGCCAATTTCCGTCGCTCATCAAGGATGCGCCTATAACTCACCTATAACTTTGTCTATTAAACGTGCTAGGACGCGAATTTAGCTATAATTTATAGCAGCTCAACTGGCTATAGAGATATTAGCTGGCATAGTATACCCGACGCTGCGTAGTGCTCAGACTGGAGCTTCGGGCTGGAACTTTGCATGTTCGTTCACAATTACAAGGTGGTTGGCAGTTAATAGATAGTGGGAGGTGGAAGGTGGGAGGTGCTGCAGCTGTCGTCGTCGCATCCAACACACAAAACGCGGAAGCGAGTGAAAAGCAATTATCAGGTGTCAAAATTTATATTAGCCTACCCCGAAAACGGGAGCAAAACAAAAAACAAAGTAAAACACAAAAAGTTGCCAAGGAAGCGAAAGAAACTTGAAAACAAGTCGAAGGCAAAGTTGCATGGATATGCGGGGAGAGTGGGTAGGGGAGTGGAAAGGAAGGGAAGTAACCTGTACTGGAGTCCTGCGAACAAAACCGAAAAAAACCTCAACCCTTTGCCGAGGACTTTCAGGGCAAAAATGATTTGTGGCGCAAGTGCATTGGCACGCAATGCAAAGTTGAAGGAGCAGCAGGACTCAGCACACACACACACACACATACAGACACAGCAACAGCGCCACCTGGCGAGAGCAGAGGACGTCGGACGCGGATATCCTTTTCAACGTTTTCGCTTCATAACAATAATTTTTACGCTGCAGGCGTGTTTTTTTTTCTTTTCTCTCCTTTTTTTCTTTGCTCCCTGCGCTTTTTTGTTTTCTATTATTTATTGGCCGTGTGCGTGTGTTGTGTGAAAATGATAGGCTTAACTGGTGGGGAAGGGACTGAAGGAAGGAAAAGGAGGAGGAGGAGGGGCCGGGGGTGATTAGCCGCCCGCTGGAAATTGAGAAGCCCGAGGAACTAAAACTGATATATGTGCGCAATTAAGTTGGCAAATGAGGCACAGCAGGATGGGCAGAGAGGGGGAAGGGGGGGAACAGTAGACGGTGCCTGACACAATCTTGCACGGTTATTGAAAAGTGCCTACCACGTGTGTCTGTGTGTGTGTGTAGTGCAGTGTATTTCTATGGCCCACGTAACTCTGCAAAGTTTATTTTCCTTTGTGGCTTGCATGAATTTAATTAAATGTGCGAGCAGCAGCAAAAACAACGCGATGATTTCATTGACGTATTATTGAAAAATTGCTCGGCGCAGCGTAAAATAAATATTGATAAAAGTAAATAGCGCATTTAATAAGATTATAAAGTTTCGCAACAAACAGTAGTTTTTTACAATTATCAATCGTTAAAATTACTTTGCCAATAGCTTTTTAATAACATATGTGAAAAATTACAAATGGTAAACGGCCATTAAATTTTGAATTTTTATAAACTATTAATGAACAGATGACAAGTTTAAAATAAATGTTATTGTTTTAATTAAATCAAAGCAGTTATTAATTTCATCAATTTAATTATGGAACCACGCTTGCGTAGTTGTGTTTATATTAATAGCAATATAATCAATTTATAAATTAAGTGTAATTTAAACAATTAGATTAAAAATAGTACTTTTATATTTATTTCATATATTTCATTTATATATAATAGAATATAACTTACTTCAATTTAAGGGAACAATTTCTTTTTAAAATATAACATGATCGTATTAAGAAACAGAATTAGAAGAAGTGATTCCATTTTAAAACTGTGTTTTAAATATTGTAATAAGAATCATAAATTATATTTATACTTTTATAACTTTTATGTATTTCTAGAAATGGTATTGCATTAAGCATATCATTGATAATATTTAAAGACTGCTTTGTATTATTTTAATAATATGTATAAAATATTTACATTATCATATATTTTTTTTGCATAACATATTTCAATAGAGAGTCAGAAAGTATTTTAGAGTATTGAAAAATAATATAAAAATAAATATTAATAAATAAAATAATAATTAAATAATAAAATACTATTTAAATAATTATAAACTTTTATTGAAACAAATAATAAATAATAAATCGATATTTATGCTCTAATTATTATCAGTAATTTGTAAACTCCTACACCTCATCACTATTCCCAACTGCTGCCCGAAGTACCTGCCAGAAATGATATTATTTATGATTTTCTATTCAATTAACGTCTTACTCGAGTTGTGTCGGATTTACGTTTGCCAATCTGCATAAAACAATTAGAACTATTTATCACGTATGCAACTTATATTGCCAGCTGTGCCACCAGCCAATGCCATGACCAATGACAATCAATTTTTGCTTAACACGCACTCGCCACACACACTGTAGTGAAACTCACACACACACACACACACACGCAAGCACCCAAAGCATGTGAGAGAAATACAATTCATTCATAAATTCACAAATACCATGCACCAAGCGAAGAATGCTGAGTAAATTTCCCACTAGTGGCGCTTTCAATTCAACTCTCATTGAACGCCCCGTTCAACCGTGGTGAGTTTCGACAGCCACCCCCCATTGGGCAGCACGCTAACACACATATACACGCGCGCACGCACACACACACACACATACGAACGTTACAAATAAACCAAAAGTTAGAAAAAAATGTGAAGCTCGTTCGGTGGCGAACAGCAACAAAAAAGCCAAATAAAATGTTGCCAACAACAACAAAAATCACAGTTGTCTGATTCGTTCGCGCGACGCAACTGCCACCGGTAGCAGTAGCCCCATGCCCACCCCATCTCGTACTGCCCCCTCACCACTCCCCCACTGACTAACCGACAACCACGAAGCTCTGCCAACGACAACGACGATTTGCTGATCCCATTCACATCGTCTTCGTGGTCTCGTCGGCTCGACTGTCTGATGCCAGCTGCGTTGCTTCGTGCTGCACTCGGGTCGCCAGTCCGTTTCAGTCTGACGACAACGTTCGTGGCGCGCGGTTGTGTTGTGCTCCATAGGCTGAAAAAAATCTCGTGTAATCGTGTGTTCTCTTTGTTCGCCAACAGGTTGATAACAAGCAAATCATTCGAATCCTTATCATTAAACTTTTGATCAACCCAAACATCACTCTCTCTCCCTCTCTGTCTCTCTTGTGCAATGGAAACTGTAAAGTAAAGGCAAATTAGCAAGTTGCTTGGCTGCAGTCGACTAATTGCAGGCGATTCACTCGCGTGTATAGTCTCGCCCGCGATAAGGGAAGAGGAGCGCGCGCGCGTTTTTAGCCGCGCTCGTTTGAATGTTTTGCTGCCCACTGCGTGTTTATTGTAATTATATTTAAAAAGTAAAATAAAGAACAAAAAATAAACCACATACAGGAAAATTACAAAAAAAGAAAAGACGTTAAGCCAGAGCCAGGTTATTTATACCAGTAGTGAACACACCCCCTACCCCGACACACACACACAAACACACACACCCCAAATGACGGAGACGGTCAGCGAGCGCGGTCAGAACGTGGTCGCGTTTTGTTGTGTTGGGCGCGTGTTTTTGATGTATGCGGCACATACGACTACGAGTGCGACTGTCGAGTCTGTAATTTGCCTATAAATGTGTCTGGGCTCTGCTGTTTATGGCGATATTACTAGTCAACACACACACACACACACAGCACACAGACGCGGTACAGTTTTAGGCGTGTGCACAATTGCAATTGCATATTTCATGGCTGCAATTTAAAGTTCATTGATATCCATAAACCGCACTCCCTAACGAAGCCGGCAAATGGAATATGCCAAATGGCAAATGGCAAACAAGCAGACACTCTCACGCACACAATCCCTACGCGTACATATGTAAATCTGTTGGCACATTATTATTATTTGTTGCAAATATGTTGCATACTTGTCAGGGGCCTCGAGCGGAGTTTGATAGATTTTTGCTGCCATTGCGGCAACATTTAGCCAACCTATCGCCTCTACTCCCTTCTCTCTCTGTCTCTCTCCCGCCGTCTCTATCGACCAGCACATTGGGGAGCAAATGTTTCGGCCTTTTTCCATTTTCATGTCATTTGCATTTTACATAAAACTTTGTCTGCGTTTGTTGATATTGTTGCTATTGCAGTTGTTGTTGTTGTCGGTGTCGAGCTGATTGCAATTTCATTTGGAACCTCTGCATTCCCTTTTTTTGTTGGGGCTTTGCCAGGTGAGTCCGATTGAAATATGGAGCAACGGAAATGCGATTGAAAATAATCGACTCTGTCAGCCTTTTGATGCATAAAGTGAAATATTCTATTAGCAAATGCATCTGTAATACTCAGCAGAAACCAATGACCTACGATTGGCATTATGTTTAAAAGATTCTAATAAAGAAATGTCAGTGCAAAGTGAAATAAAGTTGTTTTAAATTGAAAAATAACAAATTTGCAAGTTGATTAGCTTGATAAGTTCTGTTTATATATGTTTCCTATCCTATTTTGTATACTTAAATGAGAATACGGATAATGAGTTCTTTAATAAAATATTCTAGTCTATAAAGATCTTTTAATCAGCTATTCAATGCGTACAAATATTTATTTGAGTTTAAGTTTCATTTGGAATTGCAGTAGAAACTCTCTAAAATTGAACTTTAATCAATGGGAAATTATTATTCAAAATTTACTTCTGCAACATTTCTCTTTATGATCTGATAATATTAATATACAATGTACATATTTACTATATATTATAATATACGATATATTTCTCTGACGATTCGATAAGTTCAAACGAAGAGAAATCTTTACTGAATTCCCATATTTTTGTATCTTTCAAATTAAATTGCTGACTGTGTCAAAAGTGTTCTACTGTTTCCTTCCACATAAATTGGTTAAGGCTTTTATCTCCAACATATCCTTAAAAAAACAAGTAAGAATCTTTATTCAGCTCTTGCTACACTTGCAAGTTAAACAATCCAAGAATTGCCACCCTCTACAGTCTCAACTGGCTACATAAGGACACTCTCGCATAAGCACCCACTGATTTACACACTCATTCACACATACACAGACCCGCAGCTGAACACAGTCACATATAAATGGCAAATTGGTAAAGCTCAATTTCAACCTGGACACAGGGTTCAAGTCGTAAGTGAAGCGCAGCAGAAATCAGAATAATTCGCTCTGCTTCCCCCGGCCTGCTCTGTTCCTTCTGACATAATAACCAGGATTCCTTTACATTCTTCCCGTCTCTTTCCCATTCTTCTTTTGCCGTCTAACATCAGCTGCCCCTTGCCTGGCATTTTGACATGATGAGGAAAAGTGCAGGCGAAGCTTTCCACTCGCAAGTCGCTTGGCTTATTATGCCCCTGCCAGTTGCCGTATTTGTTGTTGATGTTGTTGTTGTTGCTATTGTTGTTGCCGTTGTTAATAACAAGCGATAATAATCAACTTCCGTGCGGAAAGCGCTTAGGCGTGCGGGCAATGGGGGAACGAGAACGGGAATAAGCGGCAAAAATAAAGTAAAACTAAGCAAAACTTTGCATACTTGAAGGCGCCGCCAAGCACTGAAAATTATTTTGCCATACATTCTGATATATGCTAATTTTATGCAGTACATACACCACCTGCAACTCACACCATCTTCAGGTCTGGGGGTTGGTTGGAAAATAATACTGAAAAATGTCGAAGTTGCATCACGATAACAGCGAAAAATATCACGTGCTAATTAATGTTTGTGTTGAAAATTGAAAACGTATGTGTGCAAAGGGTAAAGAACCTGATGAGAGAGAGAGAGAGAGTGTGTTGTTTTGTTTATTTACGCAGCATCTGTAGCGGTTTTTATGCTGCATAGCCCCAGGCGCAGAGGGGACACACACACATCGCTGTGACCTTGCGCCTCTTCTTTTCTCTACTCTTCTCTTCACTCCTTCTTTATTGTATTCTCTCTTTCATTTTGTCCACGATTTGCACATAATTTAACAGCTGATTACACAAATTGTGCGGCATATTTTTTGGGCAATGTGCCGTGGCTGAAGAGTTCGCATGTCCGAAACCATCAACATAATGCACGATGTGATAAACAGAGTTGCCCAAGTAGCGCTTATTGTGAGCCATAAATTGAAGTTGAGCGGTGGAGGGAAGCAGAAAAGAAGAAGAAACAATAAGAGAGCGTGTGCCAAGCCCCAAAAAGTGTGCTGTGATTTTTGCTAGAGCCAAAAGACAAACAAGTTTTTGTTTATGAAGAACTTGTTCAAGTCGTCTAATACGCCTGCTCATCAGATGGTTATCAAATTGGCGGACGGACAGAAATGGAGAGACAGTACATTGTGGAAATAATATTATAATATTATGGAACAAAGTTGAGTTCTGCACCAATAAAAAAAACCCATAAAAAGGAAAACATTTGATAATTTAAATATTATTGATCGGTTCAATGTGATCTTATTAATCATGTAGGTTTATTTTCTCTTAGATCGTTTTCAAACCAATTTTCTTGTCTCTAATAAAATTAATTTTAGCTTGAAATTATTCTCATTATAAAAAATATTTACATAGTTTCATTCGCATAGAGATATATAAGATTGTTATTCACTTGATCATAATGAATATTTAATACAGGTAATTGTTAAGTTAAGTCTACTGCCAAGGACACTTCCTTCTTGTTTTGAACAGCGTAAAAACTTTCGATGAGAATTAAATTCGACTTTCTGGCAGCCACAACTGACAGAAACAATTTGAAAATGACATTTCATTAAAATGCCTCGTTTTGTTTTTTGCTTCGTGTGTTCTCTTTGTTTTTATTGATTTTATACGTAGTTCAGTGCAATTGAAGGCAACGCTGCCGCCAGTTTGTGTGTCCTTTGTACGGAATGCACCTCCTTGCCCCGAGGTCGTGGCAGCCGCTCTGAGAAGCGACTACAGACAGATGGGACATGAAAAATGTCCCGTAAATAGGCATATCAATATTATTAATAATTTAAAGCATGGTAGACAGACAGACACAAGTTCGCCTGAACGTACAGACTCTGCCTTAGAAGTGTAGCCTATTCGCCGAAGGCATATGTAAATCTTATTTGCGGATCGAGGCCGAAGTCGAAGCCTTAGTAAATGCAGCAAGTGTCACCTTCGATACTGTTTGCAAAGCTGATTGGTGTCGTTTCCAGCGTGCACTATATAAGTGTGTGTAAAGTATATTGTGGTTCTAATTCAAAGATCATTTAAATAAAACCAATCATTTTATTAACCACATTATAAAATTATATATTGAATCGCTTTAAAGTCGATATGAACTCTAACACTTTATTAATTTTCGATTTTTCTGTTTTACTCTTTCAATGTTATTGCTATATTCCGAACAAATGTTATTGAACCATTCAGTCATTTAAAGTCTTTAGAAATAATCATATTAAAACGAATTTCTTTATTGGGAAGTAAGATCAATTATATTTATATGAAGAATAAATTTTATAATCTACCAGGGTTTTCATTATATTGTTTTTAATTCTTTTAAAATAATTTTTCAACTATTCGTATGATCATGCATCAACACCTTATAGCAATCTTATCCAGTTTATAAAATTAAGTTCC
Organism: Zaprionus nigranus; assembly: GCA_018903425.1. NCBI lineage: Eukaryota > Metazoa > Arthropoda > Insecta > Diptera > Drosophilidae > Zaprionus > Zaprionus nigranus. The sequence continues at coordinate 3,115,204 of JAEIGD010000015.1, read as the reverse complement.
AAAGCCCAAAATTAATTGCAATTTCCTTTTTAGAATCAACATTACCTCACAAATAGTTTCAAGCATAATAAAATAAGCTACTAGTAGAACTCAAGCCCAACCCAATCCTCAGCTCAAACCTAAGCTCGAACCCATCCCGAAACTCTACCCAATTACAGCTGCATTGCGTCAGAGCTATCAGCTCACATGTCACATGCACTCAGCCTAATGGGGGGCAATAGAAATAGAAATGGTGAGTGCAACTGTAAAGGGCAACTATGGCAGCATATCGTACATAGAACATACATACATACAAATAAAGGAGACTCGCATAGTACTCCGACTTCTGCACGATTTTATGCTTTATTTACGAGACAGACAGGCAGCCCACACACGATGCGGCACAAAACGAAACATTTCATTTCCGTTCCATAAACAGTTTTGGGCCCGGGGCAACGTTTAAATGCCACTGCGAGGGCACTAAAAAAGAAAGAGTGATAGGGAGAGGATAGAGAGAGAGAAAGAGAGAGAGGAGCAAGTCCAACAGGCAGACAGACACTCCTCCCAAGGCAACATGCAACACCTTCGCCAGATAGTTGCAGGTCGTAGTTAATTTCCACCAGCTGCTCGCCTATACAATTTACACAGCCCAAACACGCAAAACTCCTTTGCAAAAATTGCCGGAAAATGCCCCGAGAGGGGGAAGGGGGCTTAGAAGAGGAAGAGACATATATGCAGGATCAGACCCTGCAGGCAAACCGGGCCCAATGGACGCTTTAAACTTGAAACTTTTTTATCCAACGTATTTTCGACGTCATGATTATTGTTTGCCCTGCCCGGCCTGCAATTGTTTTGTAGTTTCGATTCTCTTTTCGAGTACTTTTGTTGAACTTTTCGCTATTTACACGCACAAACAGCAACAACAACAACAACAACAACAGCAATGGCAGCCAGAACTGGCAGTCGGCAGAAGTTTATGCCAATAGCGGCGCGCTAATGACTGCCAATTACCAGAAGCAGGAACAATCAACAAACAGGAAAACCAGATGAACCCGCGGGGCGAACCAGAAGCATTGGGTTCATTGGGCACTGAGCTATACACGATATTGTATACTGTCCGTTACTTTGCTCACGCTGCGCTAAAGTTCAAGTTTGCTGCAGAACAGCTTGCAAATAAATTTCAATAAAACGATTTCCGCGCAGGTATAGACTTAAAATTGGTTTATAAAGGCTTTACGAGGGTTTTAGAACAGTTTCGAAAAACCTGACTAAAGAAAAAAGGAATAATAATATAATATAAATACTTAAAAATAGTATAGGAATTATGTGATTTATTGTTTCTGATGAAGAGTTCTTTCCTAGTTACTCAAGCATTTTCAAACTTCTTTTTGCAGCTACCAAGCAAAAAATATGTGAACTGCATTCTAGAACAATACTTACATCAAATTTAACAACAACCCCGGCAAAAAGTGTTTCCAAATCGCACAAAATGCGCGTTAAATCATTCATTAAAAGACTCGGCCCAGCGAACGCCTGCGCGTATGCAACAAATCTTTTTGTGGTTCTCACATTTCTGTGCCAGAAATGCAATGCACAGCGGATCGATGTGCCTGCCGAAGTAATAGGTGAGTCAAACGTAACAATAATTAAATATATTTATTCGTTATGTACTTAATAATATACATATAACAACAAATAAACGTCAACAAATAATTATTATTTCCTTTTTTTTCGGGTAAAAATGTTTATTATTTTGATTTTTAACCATTAAAAAAAAACAACATATGTATATAATGTCGAGTAAATCAATCATATAGACTTATATTGACTTATGTGTTGTATATCATCAGTTATTAAAAATATTATACAATATTATATGCATATTATTTATATATGTATATTATTAAAAGTGTTCAAAATTATAATATGTATAAAAAAATGCTTTTATGACATAAAGACTACATAAACTTATGTAACTAACTGCAATATTTATAGTCAGTATATCAATGAAGTACAAAAACTTCAATCCTCCCACGTTACACAATGATAACTTCATTATTATTGCAATTGATGGCCTCGAAATGATAATAAAATATTCGCCTTTATATAAGTTGTGTGCATAATTTCCTGTTAAAACACACAAAGACAAAAATAATATCCCAATAAAATAAGCTGCAACAAAAACCAATTGATAATTATAATAAAATAAGCTCTACGTAGCGATTCATTCTTTTTCCCATTATATACCAATTAACTTTGATTCGAAACAATTATTAATGAATCGATTGCTCTATAAATACATTCTCATCCACTTTCTATTCCAGTTGATCCCAAATTTAGTTATCCAATCGCAAATGTGACAGCGCCAGTGGGACGTGATGCCTTCCTCACTTGCGTGGTGCAGGATCTGGGACCGTATAAGGTAAGGCTCAGCGGAAAAACAAATCTGTTAAAAACGGCACATCGAATTGGGGGAGATGTTTCGCTTCCCTCTTGAGCTCACTCCCTTGGCTCAATTACACACTCAATGGGCAGCCACAAAAACCCAACCGGTCGCATTAATATTCATTAGCATTTTAGCCCGTACCAGACGGCGCATTCGTAATCTCAAAGACCGAATCTCGACACCCAAAACAAAACAACAACAACAATAACAAGAACGACAGACATTGAATGGGAATGAAAGTGAAAATAAAAACACAAATAGGAATATGCCGAGCTGCGGAATAACAAAAGCAGAAATCACATAAAAAGTAATTGAAATATGAATCACAAACGGAATCAGAGAGGGAAGGGGAATGGGAATGGGAACGGGAATGGGACTGGGAATGGGAATGTGTTAAACGAAGAGCCGCCAAGTAGCGAGTGCTAAGGGTTGTAAGGTGCGCCAGGGCAGAAAAGCGCGGTCTCTCTATGCTTCATCATCGTTTCTGTCTGTCTGGCAAGAGGGAAAGGGAAGAACGAAGCAGCAACAAAGCCAAAGGTAAAGCAAAAGCACCATTGAAGCGCAAAGCTTTCTTCTGTCATCAGCCCCCCCAGTTGAATTGGTTGTAGAACTCCCTTCTCACTCGTACCCTCTACCATGCACAATTAAACGATGTTCTGCTCAAAGATAATTGAGCAGGCACTTGGGTGTAATTACTTACTTAATGCTGACACTGCTACCAAAAGTTAAATTCAATTTTGGGGCCTAATAATTTATAAGCCCCCATCCTGAGAACATTTAAAGATTAGATTTATATAGTATTTATAAATTGATATTAGTTAAATAGCCTGACGTGTTAACATGTCAGCTCAGCGCCCATCTGGGCTCCTTTCCTTGGCTCCCTCTTTTACCTCCCTGGAAGTCTGGCACATTTACACATGCAAAGTGCCGTAAAGGGTTACGGAATTTCACCCAGAGGAACTGTTATACGAGCACTCGATATAGTTCTCCTGGCGCGACTTGCACACTGCGTGCTTTATCGCATAATAATTTACCAGTTTAATTGTACAATTACCGTTGTGAGTGTGTATGTGTGTGAGTTTGTGTGCGTGACAGAACTGAGAGCTACTTTGGACATAAGTGAAAATTTTTGAAATAATTCTTGGAATAAATTTTTGGATAATTGTCGTGCAGGGTGCATGCTCGATACGTATATTTCAAACTGAGCTGCATGAGCATGTGAGGGCAGTACAGCAGATAGGGTAGCACGAGTGGGGTACTTGGTCTGGAGTGCAGGGCTAATTAAAAAAACGAAATAATATTAATAAATTTTAAGAGCTTTAAAATTGTTATTTGAATTCTCACTTCATTTCGTTTGTTTGAAAGTGTTGTACACTCATTTCTTATGATATTATAATGATATATTCTTCATTATTTCTGCTATAACCACCATCAAATTATAATAAACTGGTTACAATATGAAATACTTTGAAAAATATTGTAGTATATGAATAATGTTCCTATAATTGGTTAATCCATTAATGACATTCTCAATTAAAAGAATAAATTATTTAAATCAATCAGTACTTTCGAGTATATTATAACTTTGCTTCATCATTGAGCATATTCCATAAATTAAAATAAAAACTCGGAAACAAAGAAAACTATCACTGATTAAACGCTTTACTTAATATTAATAATTATTTATTTTATGTCATTCATAGCAGTAATTAAACTTATTAAAGCGTAATGCTGCAAATTGATTTCATTTAATTTCAATGCTCAATTATTCTAGCTCAAATTGCATAAAAATGAGGAAGAAAGGCTACATTCGGCATGCTGAAAGTTGTATACCCTTGCAAGTTCTTCCCCCTCTGACTTTTCCAATACTAGTTGTATAAAATGAATCAGAATTCAATGGTAGTGTGTATATTCAATATTATGTCATAATTATGTTATAATTATTTACGGCATGCATCCGAGTTTCTTAAAAATATTTCTAGAAAGTTTAGTTTGCATTGCAAAAGACAGACACACAGACGGACACGGCTAGATCGACTTCCCTATTGATGATGATTTAGAATATACATATACATAATGGGGTTGGAGATGTCTCCCAAGGTGCATTTCAAATTGCAGGCCTAAATGAATTTACCCACTGCGACGGTATATATATTGATAGCTTTATTTTATATTGTTAATCACAAATGTTGAGATATTACAAACAAATTGTTGTTGTTCAGTTTTTGTTGATAGAAATGAAATATGCATTGAGTGTGTTTTATCAATTTATTATTTATAACACAAATAATTGCTGATTTTCCACTAAGTCGAGTTTAAAAAATCTCTGGGGGCTGTTTCATTATTGAACTGTAGTTTTTTTAGGGTTTCGATTGTCGAGCAGCTGTTCGAATTCATATGAGTCAGCTGAGCAGAGTTTTCTCTCACATTCCCATACTCATATTAAATGGCTTACACACAAGAAGTGAACCGTTCATTAAACACCCCTCGTAACGCCCTGAATTGCTGTCACTTTTCCCACACAGGTTGCGTGGTTGCGCGTCGATACACAGACGATTCTCACGATACAGAACCATGTGATAACCAAGAACCAGAGGATCGGCATTGCCAACTCAGAGCACAAGACTTGGACAATGCGCATCAGGGATATTAAGGAATCGGACAAGGGCTGGTAAGTACCAACGGAATACGAACCAGCTTGCATTACCATCGTGTAATTCTCCCATTTTCCCATTTCACAGGTACATGTGCCAAATAAATACGGATCCAATGAAAAGCCAAATGGGCTACCTGGATGTTGTGGGTAAGTGCAGAACAGAAGACAAGGCTTGACCTACGAGTTGCCACGCAAAAAAAGGAAAACTTTTTCCTTTTCCATTTCGTTTGTCAAACAATCATACGCCCCGTTGCCAGAGCAAGCCATTGTTCGATCCACCGTTCGGTTTCCGTTTTCACGAATAATCGTATAAATAAAAATTAAAAAGGAAAACAAGTGAAGAACCAAATGAAAAGTTTTTGTCAAGAGTGCTTGACCAGAGGATACCCTATTAAATAAGGTTTAATTGATTGGGATGGGAAATATTATTTAAAAGAAACATATATGAATCTTATTTTAAAATATGAGTTCATATTTATATTATTATTTTAATAAACTACTAAAGGGATGGGGTATTTCTAATTAAAAAAACATTAAATTAAATTCTAATTTATTTTTTCTATTCAAAGTTATCTGAATTTAAAATTTGATTAAATCGTATGTTAAATAAATATTTACATTCGCACAAAACTCTTCTTGTAACTGCCACAATTACAGGGTATGACATAAATAAACCCGCCACGGTGCCAACAAAACGTTTCCGCATCGCGGCAGCCAGAGAACGGAATTGAGTTCGCTTCGTGGTTTATGAAATTTCGCGTGGCTAATGCACACGACGCACTGCTGAAACGTAGAATGGTCAGTCCACCTTCCTCTGCTTCCTCTGCCCTCTTACCCAACCATGCCCCGAACACCGCTCATGTACCACCATTGTGACTGCTTAAACATGTTTAACCGTTCGCTGAACCGCAGAAATTGTTGATTTTGAATTAAAACGACAAACGGCAAACGGTGCAGGCGGTGGCGACGCTCGTCGCAGACGTAAGAAATGCGTCCGGCCTACGAGGTGCGCCGTGCACGGACTCGTTGTCCATTTGTGGTCGCTTCCTCGCTGACCCTCACTCACTTGACACACTCGGCTAGTTGCCTAAATACCTTTCGCTGGCAAATCTAAATCAACGCGCTAAATATTTTAGCCAACGTGCAGTCGGACCCGGCTCCGGCTCGGACTTGGTGGTAAACACGAAAAAGTATAATCAACTTGCCGTATTTGCAGTGGATAATCAGCGCACCACACCGACAGCAATGAGTACGGCAAAAATTGTCAAGAGCTGGCGTGGGAAATGCAGAAGGGGTGGTAGAGGAGGGGTAGGGCAGGACAGTGGGTACTCGGGGCAACAACGTGTGCAGATGATGATTTTCGTGACCAAGTGCAGTTAAACAGCCGACGACAAACGGCAGTGGCCGCACTGTTGGCAGCTCTGCCCGAATGTTGGAATGCCATTTTCACAATACACGTACACATACGCCAACACACACAGAGAGATCTATCTATCTATGTATGTATTTATACTGGACAAAATGTGTGCGATACACGCATTGCCACACAAAGACATTTCGCATCGAGCCTGATGAGATTTTCATACAGCGCACAAAATTTTATTTAATCAGCGCAAAATGTCGAAATTGTCGGACAATCAACGGACAACACAATTGTGCAATAAGCGATAGGTTGTTCGATATGGCTGAGCTATTTTGAAATAATTGATTTGCTTTAAGGTTGCGAGTTTATCATTGTTTCACTCCTGATTGCTCTTGAATACGCACGCACAATGTTCTGTAAAATATTGACCTGAAACAATTCTATGCATTATTTATTTAATATTATAATTATAGATAATATCATTATATTTATTGTCTTTACTTTTCTTATTTTTCTGTGTTTCTTTTTATTACTTATTATTATTATTATTATTATTATTATTCTTTTTTACATGGCTTTTCATGACAATACCAATTTTATAATAGAAGAATCTTTTGTTTATTCAGTCCTTTTGTTATCTCAAATTACAACACATTCCAAGAATTTCAAACTAAAATCAGTTCAATTCGCCTGTTCTGGCACTATTCAATTAGAGCTTATCTGCCCATTTGTCGTCTACAATTGTCTACACATTTTCTACTCTTTAACTCCTGTTCCGTCGTACCGACGACTCATCCGCATCCCTTGGCAACCAACCAGGGGCCAGTCCGCTGTCCTAACCTTGGCCACTTAATGACCGTTCAGTGGTCAGCGCAGTCCGGCACACACTGCTTGCTAGAGCAGAGGTCTGCGTGCCTTCCTTCCTCACCAGTACCTCCCCCCTCCACATTACCTTTCCCCAGCCTGGTATAACAAGCTGTTTGTCAACACCAGCACATTTTTTGGTCATTTACCGACCACATAATTGCGGCGTATTATATGCACACACACAACAGGCGCCTATTTACCCCCCGAAACACACCCTTCCCCTTTCCAACTACATTGTTTATTCCCCCTGATGTTTCAACGGCATTATTACATTCTCCCCTGGCCGGTGGGTTCAGCTTCGTCGCCGTGGTCGTAATATATAATTTGTACGTTGTTTTTTCTGGCTTTTCGCTATATATGAAAAGTTTGTCCAGTGAACAAAGGCGCAGACAAGGACTCATTTGCCTCGTAAGGGGACAGGGCCAGGAGCTGGGGCCGTATCTACTGGGACGCACGTTTATTAATGTGAATATGAATACGAGAATGAATATGAAAGCGAATCAGTTTGCGAGCTGAGTGAAAAATGAATGCAAATTATTAAAATATAACAAATTTATTAAATTCATGTACAATGCGTGACAATGCTCGAGATATGGGCTCTCTCTCTCTCTCATTCTCCCCCTCTCTCATTCTCTCTACCTCACTTCACTCTTGTTCTTTGTCTCTTTTCATGGTTTTTTAAAAAAATATTTGCCATAAACATTATCTGGCTGCGATGACGACATCGACGACAAACGTCTGGCTGCCTGGTTGGCGTCCTCGATTGCTGCTGTTGCTGTTGCTGCTGCAGTACCGCCGGATATCCTAGATTATCCTACAAGCACGGACATGGTCGTACGGGAGGGTAGTAACGTGACGCTCAAATGCGCTGCAACGGGTTCACCAGAGCCGACAATTACATGGCGACGTGAAAGCGGAGTCCCCATCGAGTTGGCCAGCGGCGAGGAAGGTAAGTCAGCATTGCCAATGGCTTTTTCGATTCAGTTTGGGCTCCCAGTATCACCTATGGTCAAATGCATGCATGACTCTCTATGTATGTACGAGTGTATGTGTGTGTGTATGTATGTGGGTCAATGTGTGAGTGTGTGCTGAGTGGTAAGTACTTTTTGCTGTTGTTGCCGCCTGCTGCTGCATGAGGTTTGCCAGCCAACATTTTGGAGTACTTTTACACAAAAAGGCAGCGCCAGAGCGACGAAGGGACGGATAGACGGCAGACAAGTGCACCACCAGCAGCTTGCACCACCACCTGGTGGCGGCGGCGCTACTAGTGATGGTACGTGGCCATCGACGTCCAAGCACCTGTATTCCTACCAGCACAATTTCACCAGTGTCGATGTGTTGCAATGCTCTGCCACCGTCTCTGCCCGCGTCGCTGCCTCTGGCCCGCTCTGCGTGCCCGTCTCGGGCTGTGTTTGCTGTTACTGGCGACGACTCCGCACAGTTGATGGCTGCACTGACAGAATTAGCGGGTGGTTAGTCGGCTTTGCCCAGCAGCTGCTTTTCTAATTGGCCTTGAAGGGTCTTCGCGTCAGAGGGGTTAACAAACTGAAAACTTGTTGGCGCTTTGATTTGGGACAACTCGCTGGCAAACTTCTCGCTTGACGTTGCGCAGGAAAATTTATAGTTTGGCTTTATACTCATAAAACAGTAATGAATGTATGAATACGTACTCACAAATACACTCATGCATTAAAATAATAATCATGATAGTTAATTTATTATAAATATATTTAATATATTATTCATATATTCAGGAATACTCTCATTAGTGTACTCAGGAATAGACTCATTGCACTTATGTACAAGTAAAAGTAATTTTGAATACATTAATTTATTCATGAATAGACTCATTATTGTACTCATAAATAAAAAAATAACAATTATAACTTTAACAGTAAATATTGAAATAATTCATAAATCCACTCATGAATTCTTTCAACGATTATGACATGTACAATGAATTGTGAATGCATTCATAGATTGATGAATATACTCATGAATGTACTCGTTAAACAACTTATTAATACAATTACTACTGCAATAAATTGTGAATAAATTCACTTATTCATGAATGCACTCATGAATATACTCATGAATATACTCATTGCAACTATGGCTTGCACAATAAATTGTAAACACATTCACTTATTCATGAATACACTCATGAATATACTCATACAGACTATAACTTTTGTAATTTAATAATCGTGTGCGTATACATACATGTCTCTTTAAGCCCACGCATGAGTTTAAATAAATCAATGGATTCATTAAGAAATTCGTCAAATTATAAAAAAAACAGATGAATAAAATACATATAAAGACTTTCGTATAGCATCCCCGCTATACAACAACATACCCAAAAGTTCACCCATGAATACACTCATTATAAGCCAATGAATTTCCAGCGACCATGCAACTGATTAACTCATTTAAATTTCCGCCTCATTATGGCGTAGCCTTCACTGGTTCACCCTTCCCATTTCTGTCAGTATATTTCGTTGCATGAGTTATGCCACATAAACAAGTCGAGCCCCATCAAAGTCCACACGAAAGGCCAAAATCAAAGGTTGCCTGGTTGGATGGTGGCGGAAAAAAAATGCAAACTCGTGAACACGAAAAAAGGCAAACAAAAACCAAAAAAAAAAAAGTACAGAGCCGGTCAAAAAAAGGAAAAAAGAAGGAAAAAAGAAATCAGCATAAATAGAACAAAAGTTGGCAGAATGACCTTTTCAGTGTGGCTTAAATGTCTGCCACCCCGTGCACCGTGTGCCGTGCACAGTGTACCCTGTGCTGGCCTGTCCGGCAGCCGTTGAGGTCCTCGCGATGTGTGTTGGTGCTCTCGTTGGGTATAAGCAACAGGAGTGGAGTTTCATCCATTTGTCGTTATGTTAGTAACGAACATAATTATAAAATATTTACTGATATATTTGAAATGAAAGGAAATGATGAATTTATTAAAAGATTTTACGGGGTTTGAGTTTAAAGAATAATAAAATATCTTTTGTTTAACCAAGGATTATTTTATTTGTACACTTGTATTAGAATTTGTATCCTCATTTTGAACAATAATATTATATTTTCATTACTTGGTGAAACAATTTCAGAATCAGTTCACGGTATATTTATTAAATTCACTGCGTTTGTGTGGCAAAAATATTTTAAAGGTTAAAAACAAATACCTTTACATTATCTTCATAAGCAGAAAAATCTGAAAGGGTATTTAAAACTCGCTCTGTTTGAAATTAATACAATTTCTTATTTTAAAATTCCCAGAACTGTTTTGTTGGGGCGAAAGTTTTCTTTTTTTTATTTGAAATTTGATTATTCGGTTTGGTTGTTGAAATGAAATCCTGGCGCCAGAGCGAAGTTTTTATGCTATTTTAGCGTGGAGTCGCGCCACGCTGTTCATTTCGGCCAAATTACACGTTTTTCGTGGCTATTACGTTTAATGGACGCACAAAGAGTGTGGCTAATAAGCAATGCGGCCAGAGTCGCATTGAAGCCCAGAGGCCTCCGACCTGCATGGGGCAAATCAATAAGCGAAAAATCAGCTTATAATACGAGTGTAAATCCGCCGACGCCGCCGACGCCGCCGCTTTGACCCTTCTTTCCCCTACTCAAATCTCTCTCATACGTAACAATATCAAGCGCAAACTAGCCAGCACTTCCGCTTCCGGTTCACCCAAACAAACACACACACACACAGCCGCACACATGAACACACGTCGAGGACAGAAATGTCTGTCGGTCCATTTTGATATCGTGCACTTGCAGTCTGCGCGACTGCCGGCTTAAACAGCAACTATGCAATTTATATAATAAAAACCGAGTTCGACTATCCAAAACAGGATGTTTGCGTGGACCTTTTGCAGCATCCCCATTTATCCCCATTAGAGGCTGCCCGCCATGCCGAGCACCATCGTATCATCATAAAAGTCGCTAAAAGTTTGCGCTATTCTATACAACTTTTTGCTGCTGCTGCTGTTGTTGCTGCTGCTGTTGTTGTTGTGCAATATGCAAGAGCTTAGGCGAATGTAATAGCTATCATTACAGGGCTAAACATTTTGTAGATACATTTTGCAGATACATGTTTGTATTTAGATACATTCTAAAGTTGCGACCATTTGATTGCTTTTGGGTGGACTGCAACTAAGTGTTAGACTTGTAATATTCTTTGAGAATGAATATTTATTTTATATTTAAGAATTTATATTATGATTAAATAAATGTTTCACTTATTAGTAAACCATTTTAAACAATTTTCAACTATTTCTAAAAATACTTTTGAAACGAGTTTAAAGTTTATTGATTATTTTTAAGTTTCATTCTAATTGTAAATATTTATTATATGTTATAATTGTGATTGTGCCTCATTAAATTAAAGCCGTTCAAATGTATTTCTTTTAAAAGGGAAAAAGGCATTTATTTTAGAAAATTCCATACGTATATTATTTTATTCACAGTTCCCAGCATTGAGGGTACCGATCTTATCATACCTCGGGTCAAGCGACAGCACATGGGCGCCTATCTATGCATAGCTTCCAACGGAGTTCCACCCTCAGTCAGCAAGCGAATTACGCTCGTGGTGCACTGTAAGTGGAGTTAGTCCTCTAATATAGTATTCTAAAATTAACAATATACTCATTTCTTAAATTAATTGTCTATTAAACTCGCCATCTTTCAGTTCCACCAATGATTACAGTGCAGAATCAGTTGATAGGCGCCGTTGAGGGTAAAGGGGTTACGTTGGAATGTCAATCGGAAGCGTATCCAAAATCGATTAACTACTGGACACGTGAGCGCGGTGAAATTGTGCCACCAGGTAAGTTAATAACTAATTAAAATATTACTATATCCATACTCAAGAATGGCTTTAGAACATATTAAATTATTTCTCTACATTTTTGTATTCGTATTGCCGTTAACCTAGTTTAATTTTTGAATTATGGAAAACGCTTTTTAATTAAAGCAGTACCACTGCCATTTAGCTATGATGTGACGTTGTTGTCAGTCAAATACGTGTATGTTAATATATTATATAATCATGATACATTTCATAATCCATGACAAGCACATTAGCTGTCACAAGCCAGCATGTGTCCCCATAGAACGGGATGACTCTCCCAACGGATACGCCAAGTATCTAAACAGACTAACTAACTGATGACCGTAGAGTGCAGGCGGACAAAGTTTTTAATTAGTTGATTTAGTAATATGAATGCGAATTAGATTCTAGCGCGAAGTCCCCAAACCCCCACCCCAAATGAAACTACTACATAATTGACGCTCGTCTGCCACACTGTTGTGGTTTCTCAGCTGTCTGGCCCATATGCGTGTTTAGCGGGTTATTACAAGTGCTAGTGCAGAGGCTGAGGGTCAAGCTGAGAAGACCTAACAGGCAGCTACATTTTAAATATTACTCTCTTTCTCTCTCTCTCTTGCGAATAAATTGCATTTGCACTTTGAGCCGAGCACATTTTAATTGGCAGCTCAAAACAGTAGCAAACAGGTCATCATATCCATTCCGCTCTACCCGGGCCTTAGGCCGGGATCTGACGTCAGTTCGTGCATAAATTGTATGCCTTCCCGGCAACCTGTCAGCAGCATTGCGTACTTATTGGAGCCAACGCGCGTGACACGATTTAAATGATTTAATAATGTGCAAATTCAATTAAAAATTAATTAGTTTAATATTTATATCATGATTTATGCAGGCGGCAAATACTCAGCTAATGTCACGGAAATTGCAGGATATCGCAGCTCGATGAAGCTGCACATCAATCCGTTGTCCCAGGCCGAATTCGGGGCGTATCGGTGTGTGGCCAAGAATTCGCTGGGCGATACAGACGGCACTATAAAGCTATATAGTAAGTAGACCGTATAGGGCATGTGTCAAAGCTGAAATTAACCCGAAACTCTGCAGGAATACCACCAAATGCGGTCAACTATGTTGAGAACTTTGAGGCGCGACACAAAGGTGAGTTGAGCAATGCTTCTGAAATATTTCTAAAATATACTTTAATTCAAGACCAGAACTAAGGGCATTTTAAAAAGTCTTCAAGCATAGTTAAGTCTCTTTTAGTTCTACAGCGAATCATTTTTCCTCTAGACAGCGACTATACCATAGCCACAGACACTTGAGCTTTGCCTGAAAGTCAAAGTACTTAGAAGAGAGTTCAGGGAGAAGGCGCGAGAAAAGCAAGATTTAATAGCCACTCGGCATAAATTTAAAATAAGCCGCAAGTATTTCACTTCGCCCCCGGGTGAACTCATAAAAAAAGCAAAATAACTGGAAGGAAAAGCATAAATAATTCATTTGGCATGCAAATCCGCTACAAATCGTCAACGCCACGAAACAGGTGGAGCCCAGAGACAGTTGGGAAGCGCAAAAGGAAGCACTGCGAAAGGGCAGGGGGGATATTCAAATGGAGATTGAAAATGAAAATGGAAAAGCAACAGAATTTGCGACAAGTCTATTATAAATATGCATTAAGTAGTTACTATTATTGGGATAGGGGAGGATACTAAACCGTCATTCAATAATTTCCCAACTCACTCTCTCTCCTTCACACACTCATACACGCACAGGTAAAAAGCGTACGAAAAGCTCCGAAACGTATCATTCGTCGCGGGCACAGGAGCACAGCGGAGAGGACACCGAGAATCCCGGCAAGCGGAAAGGTAAGCCAAGTCAGTGTGCAGTGCACCGATTAGGGTTACGGGTCATATTTCAAGCATTTATGGCCGGGAAACCGCAATCCCCACTCTCTCACGTCTGACCCTCTCCCTCGCTCGCTGGCATCGCGTCAAGCTATGGCTTAACAGGCCACTTGAGACAGGGCGAAACCGTTAAATGGAAGAAAACTCTGGGAAAGAGGGACATTGTGTGCTGAGCGATTTTCACCGCTTGTTTTCACAGATTTTCACACTAATTTGCCAGCCACAAGACCAATAAAAATTGTTCCCTTGAAAAGGTTGGGCAAATAATGGGAAAGACGCAGCGAAACGTTGCATATACCTTTTGGGGCAGGTAAAAGTTCGCCCCGCATAATTGTATATCAATAAACACGCTCTGCTTGGCTTTATGGCAATTTAATGATTTGTAAATACTTGGCTACAATCAAATAACTTTCTTTGTGGCCGAAATTCCAACTGGCAAAGAGCAGTCCCCTTCCCACCCTCACCTACTTACTCACCCAGGCAGCCCACGGGATGGGCAATAAAGTTTGGGCCAAAGTGCTTTTTTTCTTTGAATTTCTATTTTTATGGCCTAATTGAGTTGTGCATTGTGAATGCGAGAGAAGTTGGGAAGTTAGGAAGGCATTGAATCGATGGGCAGGTTAAAAAATGCTGATTAAGGCAGCAGTTGGGAATGAATTTAAGTTTCTGTTAGAAACATTTTGAAATGCTGAATATTTGGTAGATTACTTAGAAAAAACATTACAAACTTAACTAAACCAGAGAGAAGAAATTGAATATGATTATGACATAAATACTTTCCATCTTTAATCATAGTCGTATTCATTTTACAAAGGCAGCGAAATAAGTGAGGCTTGCAGATAAGTTACGTGTTTATATTAACACGGGTAAACAGATATTTAACAGCAATTAAACTCATAATAACAAATTTAGTTATTTTTTTTAAAGAAACATTTAGTTTAGTACATTCAGTAACTTACTATGAAAAAGTTCATGAGCAATATTAGAGAAACAAGATAAAATATTTTCTTTCTATAAACTTTGATACTACTCACAAGCCGAGTCAATTAAGTTATATCCGTTTGTCTGTCTGTAAGTCCGATAGATCGTCTTGGTCTCAGCCATCAAAAAAGCTAGAGACACCAAATTGCATGATGAATCCTGTATAATACGCTGTAAGTTTAGTTTAAATTTTGGGTGCCAACCGCCCTCGCAAATTAATAATTTAATTTCTCAATGAGATTTGTAAGGACAAAATTTATTACTTTCTCTTTGAAATATACTTAGCTGACTAAAGTATTTACCACTCATTACTATTAGAGAGCACTCATATTATACTTTACATTAAAGTCATAAAGTATCGTCGAACATCTAAGTACAGGTCAGTAACTTCCTTAAGTCCATGAATATGTTCTTCAAACTGATCTCTGCTAGAGGAAAACCTTGTCAACTGTCAGTTAGCTAAATCAGATTCTCCAAACGTCACACGAAAGCTTAACCAATTTCCGCAGTTAACCCGCCAAGCCCATTAACATTTTCCACATTTCTCTCTCTCTCTTGCTCTGTCTCTCTCCCTCTCTATCACTCGCTCACTCACCCATAGCCGATTTGAGCCTCAGTGCGGAGAGCATTGACAGCATGTATGGTGCGTCATCAGCTGCGTCACAGGATTCCAGACGTCGTGGACAGACGACACTAAACTGGCTGGTGCCGCTTGCGGTGCTGCTGCTGATGATGACGCTGACAGCGACGTCGACGACGACATTGACGAGGCAACTGCGAAAAACTCAACTGACAGTGTTGCCACAAACACTGACACATGTTTGACACAGACGCGAAACGGCGACTGAGATTAAGCAGGAGGAGCAACAGCAACCGAAACGGGATCTGCAACTGGAATGGGAGTATGAGTACGATATGGAGATGAAGATGCAATGGAGAATGCGATGATGGCGCTGATGGCATGATTTGAGTTTGTCAATGCCAAAACGCCAAAAAGCTGCTACTGATTTATGGCTAGGGTTAAATGTTGAACGACAACGATATAACGAACATATATCACAAACAAAGTATTCATCATACATACTATATCTAGCTCTACTTAACAATAAGTCAACCAGGCTTCCTAATCCCTACGCGTGCATGTTCAAGTTGTTGAAAAGTAGCTCGTAAGTTAGGCTTAGCTCGAGCAATATTGTAAAATAAGTAAATAGAAATTAATCAAACTATTCGAGAGATCGCAGATGAAGCAGAAGAATAAAAGAGCTCTATGGCACATGTACATAGACATACAGCAAAGAGGTTTTTTTAGAAGACTAGCAAAAAAAGAAGATGTAAATATGATGAACATTAAAGAGACTGTGTGTGTGCAAAGTAACATTTGAATGCAAATCGAATTGTATTCCAAATTAACTTAACTATAAGGCAAGGCAAGGCAGAAAACAAAAATTAAAATAGAGAAAGTGGAATTTCACAGAAGTTAGGGCGGATCTGCTGATAACTTTTTACAGACAACCTTCTCGAACGCAACGAGGGCTGACTTCAGTATTCAAAAGTAAGTACTCTATTTAAATAGCAAATGAAGTATGATATACCAAAATGTTGAAGAGCCTGTGAGAACGCTCCACATGCTCAGCAGAAGGCTGTGTTTGTGAATTCTCTTTAGACAAACCTTACCTTGATATATATGTGTGAATCTCTTTTAAAATAACACAACAGTTCGTTCATTTCCTGCTCTATTTCTACCACAAAATTAATTAAACTTGAATTTAAAAATCCAACATATCATTTAGCAATGTTAACTTGAGTCCTTAGCGTAGCCAACGAGTATATTTAATATATATCGAGTTACTTGTTTAACAAACACAATTGAAGAGAATAACTCTACTATAAACCTTGACTTAATGTCAAGCTTACGTTGTAAAATACAAACTTATGCCTATTATATTTAAAGCACAAAACCAAAATCAAAGTAAAATTGCAATGGAAAACAGCTTAACTGTACTTAACCATTAACCGAATAAAACATGTATCGAATATTTATTAATACTTTGAAAACATACAATAAAAAAACCAGTGTATAATAATGTTTATCGAAAGCGAAGGAAAAAATTGTTACATAAAAACAAACGAAATGAGTTATATATGCATATCTACATACTACAAATATGTGTAGTTATATCAATTGTATATGTTATCGTAAGCATCACATGTAAATTGCAGATGAACAGGAATATTTATAAAATAAATAAACTCGAAAGCGTTAAGCGTGGTAAAATAATAAAAACAACAACTACAACAGCTGCTTATTCATTCTTATCCGGGATATTTAGTTATTTGAAAATACTTACAAAACGAAACGAGCATTAGGTCGATTTAGCTGGGTCAGTTCATCAAAGTGCCAGGAATGCGCATAAATTTGAAATATACTCAAGTGAACACTAAAAAATCAAATGAAAACAAGAAACTAATTTCGAATAAAACCAAAATTCTTTCATTAAGGCCATTTTAAGTGCAGGCCAGCACGCAAAAATGCCGGCAAACAGCAACTGAAACAGACCGAAAGCAAAAACAACACACACACAGACACACACACGCATACACCTTCAACTCGCAGCTAATAAAAAAGCCAAGCACTTCGGGTGTGTGCGCGGCTGAGTGTGCGTGTATGAGTATGTGTGTGTGTGTGTGTATTACGAGTAGTTTTTATTACATTTGTTTCCAGGAATTTTCAAACATGCCAAAACAGCTGCAACCACAGTACGCTTTCCCCGTCTTCTCCTCTCACCATCCTCGTTGTCCCCTCGTCATGACACCCCACGAAGCTCCTGAGTCGGTTACGTGCGCTATTTGTTGTTTGTTTACCTTCACAGCCAACGCGTTTTTCACTGCATTTTCATAGTCTCGTTTTTGTGTGCACATAAGAGCTGGCACACACATACATACATACATAGTATATGCTATAGCCTGGCGACCCCTCTTAACCCCACAGCTGACCCCCGACTGATTCTCTGTGTCTGTCAGCCGGGTTTTGCATATAATACATATAAATCTCAAGGTTAACATGTAGTAAATATGCATGGCTTACTTAAGCTCTTCAGCAACACTGCACACAAACTCACGCAAACATACACATACACTCTTGCATACAGTATGTGCATATATGTATATATGTATGTACATATATACATCGGTCTGACTGACCCGCATAATGTACATTTTAATAATGTCAAACTGCTATCGGGCATTTTAAGCCTTGATTCCTGATTGCAAAAGAGGCGCACAAAAAATCGAGTGAAAATACTCAAAGAGCTCAATTTTCAGGGGAAAAGTCGGCGCAGAAGAATCACCCGTTTAAAGGACAGCCATCGATATGCAATTTCAAAGGGATTGCTTCTTTTCTGCAGCTCTCAACAGACTCTTCTGGCATTGGACTCCGTAGTTAAGTAATTAGCATGTTTAAGTTCGCAATTAATAAGGTTTTCATTGCGATATGTTTTTATTTAAAAACCCAATAAAGACACTTTATTCTATATAAGTTGTATCAATGTATTTCATATTTAATGGGGTAACCAACAATATATAATACTTATTCATATTTATTTGGATCCTTTTCTTTATCGCTGCATACTGCATTAATGATATTTTAAAGGAGTTACTATATTGACTCGACTTGTGATCCTAAGCAAAATTATATTTATATACTTTATGGGGTCTCCCATTCCTCCTTGTGTGTAACATACAGTTGCACAGAGTTAGTATACTCTTTATTGACTATTTTCAATTGTCGAAAGGTATAAAATTATCTTAGTACTGTACGCAGATCAAGTTCGTCCCCTTGCCCTCCTTCCCTCCCGTAAATCAAAAAAAAATTCGAAATTCAAGCATAATTTTAATGTAGGACAGTTCATTTTTGGTAACCACAAAACCTTTCACATTCCATATAATTTCTGAAAATTTGGTTGCGATCGAATCATTTTAAGAGCTACTGATTTCTGATTCGATCCCTGTAATAGAAGCATATGAGAGTGTTTAAGTTATTACACCTATAAAAACTTTTGGAATTCAGATAGACTAACGAAAATTTTGATCTACTAAATGCAGAAATATTGGTCATATTAAACTACTGAAACTAATTCTTTCATTACGAATTTACCCTTAAATTAGGCTGTTCTGCCCATACTACAAAACTTTCTAACTATCGCAATATTTGAAAAATGATATCCGCACAAAGCAGTAGTCCGATTCAATTATGAACGGACTGGCGTGAAGTGCATGCAAACTATAAGAAATTTATGCATATTGCTGGCTGGCACCTCCCGCTAATTGCTGGCTGAGCGCGTCTCACTCGAAATTCAATTAACAACTGGCCCGGCAATTATATAAAACACAATTCGTTGCGCCGGCAACAGAACAGAACTTTGGGATACGCTATGCGGGCAGGTGAAACTGTGGAATTAGCATAATTACAGGAAAATGTGCCAAAAAGGAAAAACAACAAGAAGAGGGGAAGAAATGCGAGTGAATGGCAGTGATGAGAGAGAAATGGCAGCACCTGGCGTCAGCTGGCGACTCTACACACAATTAACATTACTTAAATACACATTAAGGTTAAAGACGCTCAATTTTTTCATGTTCTCAGGCTATTTTTCCTTTGCTGAGTTGTTTATCAGAAATTTGGCAGTGGGAAGGGCACCAACGTCCACACCGAGGAGAGCTATAAAAATTGCGTGACGCAGCAAACGAAAACATTTCAACACAAGGAATGGAAGGGAAGGCAAGGAAACAGAAGTGGAGAATGCGGAATACAACTGTTGGACTAAAAGATACCGTGTCATGTAATGATTTCTTTGATTGTAATTGAATCATTATTTAATTGTGTTTTATCTTATATTAATTTCAACGGCAATGGCTGACATATAAATGTTGAATTTAAATGGATTTAATATTTATTTGTACGTTTAATATTGCCAGGAGAAAAGAATATTCCCATATACGCATTCAAAATCAATTTTCACCATAAGTTTTTCCAATTTGGCATGCCCTTCTGGCAAATGTGAATACACACAGGGTATTGAAACACAAATACAAAGCGAAAGCTGCCAAAACTCGGAGAAAAGTCGGAAAACGGCGACAACGTCAGCGGAAGGGCAAGGAAAATAAACTCAGTAATTAAGTTAATGAGCATTTTGAGATTTATAATTAATTTTCCTTGCGCGGCGGTCGCAACAGCCCCCAAGCAAATCATTTCGAATTTTTCGTGGTTATTTATTATAATTGTTGGTCGCTCAGCAATTGTCGTTGTTATTGTTGTTCCTGCTGCTGTTGATTTGCATTTAAAATGCGCAAATTTGCGTTAATGTGCGCACACTTGTGTTTTGTTAGTCGATGATTGTTTTATAAAGCAAATGATTTCGCATACGTACACACACATACACACAAACACAAAAGAAACTTCACACACATATAGTCATTCTATGTAAAGTTTATTTGATTGTGTCCCTAATTGCCATTTAAATGCAGGAGAATTGTTTTAAATGCGTCAAGTTAATTTCCGGGAATCTTTTATAGGTCGCCAAAGAAATTGTTTTATAATTTATAGTTGCCAATAAAAGTCATCACACAAGCTGCACACAAGGCACATATTAACATTTTGTCATTGTCATTGCTGTGATTATGGCAGGCTTCACATGAGTTCCGGATCCCGAGGTCCGCAATGGCCCATTAGTTGCTCGTCCTTGCGGCTTTGTCGTGCCTTTTTTTTACGATATCGCATTAAAGTTTACAACCACCCGAAAAACGAGAAGAATTCAGTGATAGAATGGGACTACAACAAAATGCCAAAATGTAAATAAATTGCAATTTTGTAAGGTAACACAAATGATTGCAAATTATATAAGAAAAATCACTGTTAGAATATTGCTAAAGTATTAATCAAAAGAACTTAAATATTTCTAAAAGTAAGTTCGGTAACAAATAGATTTTTATTGTACATCACTTAATAAATATAATAAAAAAAAATACAAACGCTACAGTCAGGAGCTGACTGTATAAGGCCATGGATTATCATAGTATACCGTAGGCAATAGGTATAGGTATGCATTTCTAGCGCGTACCAAATTTCATTACATGTGCTTCTTCTTGATTTAAATTTGTTTGACTGTAACTTTTCTTTTAGTTTATTAGAATAAAAAAAAAAATAAAATAAGAAATAATGAATAAATGAAAATTCGCACCCGCCTCAACCGGGAGTTGAACACACGCACTCTCTCGCAGCCGTCCGCCACTCTAACCACTCGGCCATTGCCTAACTCCCTTGCACACGAAGCTGCATTGTGAACCAATTCTGTTCCCATACAATGCAAATAAAAAGTTAAATAAAATGCTGTGTGTCTGACGCTAGATTTGAACTTCGGTATGCTTGCGTAAATTAGGTCTGCTTAATTATACGATATACATGTATGTTCAAAGTGAGTTTAATTCGTATCATATCTCACTTATTTAAAGTCCGATTTTAATGAAATTTTCACATAACGCCCGTGGCAAGGTATTTGTCATGTAAGATATACAACTTTGGTTGTTGAGTTAATATTGTAGGTTTTAAGTAGTTATTTCTGATTTACAGAGGCGGGAAGGGGCGTGTCCAAATTTTAAAAAAACTTTGAGACACTGCAATATATACGTATGTTGTCACAAAATTTGATGACTCTAGCTCTTATAGTTTCTGAGATCCAGGTGTTCATACAGACAGACAGACAGACAGACAGACAGACAGACAGACGGACAGACAGACAAGGCTTAATCGACTCGGCTACTGATACTGATTCAGAATATATATAGTTTATGGGGTCGGAGATGCCTCCTTCTGCCTGTTACGCACATTTCCGTTCCGACAAACACAATAGACCATGAATTTTTTTAAAATCCATGGCCTAAAAACAATCAAATAAAAAAAAAAAAATAGTTTAGTCTTACTTATATTAAAAAAAGACAGATTGTGAATGAAAGTCCATCTGTTTCGACTGTTTACTATAGCTCTTCAATTTTCCAAGAACTTCGATAATGATAATGATACAGGACCTGGAAAGCGATTAACATCACATGGTGCATGTTAGCGAATTGGCACAGCTTAGTGGAAAACAAGAAAAGGTATAAGAAAGTGGGCGATAGCCTAATCACCCAGCAAGAGGAGAAGCCCACGCTCAATAGGTAAGAAGCTTCGCACATCCACACACTCAACTGCCAATTCCCACGTAAACACACATTTAATCACGCATGTTTTGGGTCTCGTTCGTTCATCGGGTAAACAAAACTACAATTAATCAAAGATTTTACCTAGCCAGACTTTATTACACGCAGCTTTGGTTAATTGCATAAATAAAAGTCCCAAGTTCAGAGAAAGACGAAGCTAATGCGGAGTAGGGAGACAGAGAAAGGGAGAGTAAAGCTTAATTAAGCCCATGTCTAGTCGCAGACTCAAACTCCCCGTCGAGCTGACAAATAAGTAATAAAAGCACAAATTGACAAACAACAAAAATGGGAAACGGCAAATGGGAAAAATAGGCAAATACATATCCCCATTGCATCCCTTGTGTCGCCTGTTTCCCCTTTATCACTTAGTACATAGATATTGTCATATAGTGGTAAACAAACAACTACAGTTGAGGCCACTTACATACTTATTTTAGCTCGAAAAAACCATTACAAAACAAGGTTAAAGGTTATCGAATTGGCCCAGCAGGGGCCTGGGCGGTCTTTGAGGGTCGACGAGGCTGGCTTATACTTATTAATAATCTGCACAACGGGGAGGCAGAGGCGAGAATATCCACTTATAATGGAATGTTCCTGGTTTGTAATTAAAACGATTATAATTGCCATTGTTGGGATATGTGCGAAGTACACTGCGAGAAAAGGTTTGTGGTCGATTTGCAGGAGCAACAAAGCTGTAGCACATTTTGAATTGCCCGTGAACATGTTTTACTGTATGCCAAGAGACATTGACAGAATTTAAAAATATATGTCTAGATTATTTGAACTACATACGCATACCTATACGGAAACTCATTGTGTTAACCAGATATATGACACAATAAAAGTAGTATTATGGTGTATTATAAAACAAATAACAATTATTAAATAATGAAAGAGCAAAACTCCAGACTATTTATTGTTCTTGAGAAAAATTTTGAAACTGTTACTCGATTGCCAGAACATTTTTTTTTTTGGGTTATAAAAATATATTTCAAAATGTTTTCTTTCTTTGGAAAAATAGGAACTTGACAAAAAGTTGAATGAACATAGTCGCGTCTTCTGATGTTTGGAGAGGTTTTCAATCTGCGTCTACAAAAGTATCAACATGTTTGTCTGCATAGATTGAAAATCTGAACTTACATTACAAATCCGTCGACTTCACTCCTTTTCGTAGAATAAAACTTAAAATCAGGAACTGAAAGCAAAATGTTGCTTAATAGTTTTCTCCTTGGGAAAACTGCTCAAAAATCCTTTCCTCCGTAATTTTGGTGTACGCAATTATCGGTTTATTGAAACATCGGTCACTCAAATTGCACTGGGTCAGCCGATGAGTCATTAAACAAATCTTGCTACTGTTGTATAGTGTTTTCTGCATATATTTCCTTTTTGTTTTTCTAGCTTTTTTTTCGTTTGGAATCCATTTTCTTATGCCGGAGTGTGGGATAATCGAACTTGTACAAGAAGCCAAGGGAAAACGACTAAAGGATAACGCGCAGAGAATATCAATTTCCGCGCGAATCGTTGGTATCGATATTGGATACCCATTGATTTGGATTTATGTAGATGTTGGCAATGGTGCCGCGTAAGGTATCGAATCCTTGGTTGAGGGGCACAGGCTTGGCTCGCTTGCCTACCGACTTCATCCAGTTCTTCCAGGCGCCATCTGACTTCTCCTTGCGTTGTTCCTCCACCTTCTGCTGAGAGATTCGCAGCAGGCGCAGACGTTCGCGTTCGCGTTGCTCCTGTATCTTCTTCATGCGTTCCCACTGCTCACGACGTTTCTTCTCCGCCTCCGCAGTCTCCTTGCTGACCTGACGCTTTTGGCTGTTGTTAATGATCTGGATACTTGGATTACTTTGGAAGCTAGCAGAGCTATTGCAGCTGCTCTTGGCACTATTCGAAGTGCACTTCTTCTGCTGCAGCTCCTTTTGCCGTATCCATTCCTGGTAGCGCTCCTTGGCCAGACGCTGACGCATTGCAGTCTCGGCGTCGCGTTTCTGGCGCTCCTGTATGGCGGCCTGCTTCTTCTCCTGTTTCTGGCGCTCCTTGCGTTTCACCCAATCCTGATAGGCCTGGCCTTGGCGCTCCTTCTTGTCATCGCAGTTGCGGAAATAGGTCGTCGAGCCGGACGACGATGTGTTTGACAAATTTAGACTCAATGAGGGCACAATATTGCTGCGACTATCGGAGGGTTGCAGTGCGCCGCCGTACATATCGGTCCAGCTGCAGGTGGAAGCTGAGGAACAGTCGTCACGACGGACTGTATTCGAATGGACGTTGTAGGTGCGATTGGTGTCCTGACTTTGGCATTCGAATGTGCTTGTACTGATGCTATCCAGGGCTTTGGTCTGTTTCTTTTTCTTGGGGCATACCATAGAGACACTATTGCAAGAGCCCAAGCTGATTGTATCATCAAAAGTGCTGACCTTCGACTGACCGCCCTTAGACTTGCAAATGGTAGACACATCTGTGGAAACCATGCTCGTATTGTCCTCAAACTGATTGGAAAATGGTTGACAGATGGTGGCCACTTCAAATGAAGATACACTCTCTAAATCCCCCATAATGCTCTGTCTACACACTGTAGGGACATCGTACGAGCCGATGCTTCGGTTGTCCAGCTCCAGCAGCCCCATCTCGTCACGCGGGCTAGAAATTGTGTCGACTTCAAAGGACTCCACACTCAGGGTATCCAAATTGTTGGGTTTCTGCTCCCCCGATTCTGTATTGTCAACCAGTATTTGATTTGATATATTGCGCTCGACTTCCGTCTCAACAGGGATCTGCTCATCATCTAGCTCGTCTGTTTCAGCCCCTTCATACTCGTCAAAAAATGTGCCTGGCGCATCGATAGATTTAGGAGAATCAAGATCTCCCAGCTCGGTGAGCTCACTGCATTCGGACTCTTCGTAGCTGTAACAATTGTCTGGGTCGGAATTCTCTAGTAGTTGCTCCTTGGCCGACACATAGCGTACTGTGGGCGACTTAAACGAGTGATTGCTGTAACCAGTATCCATTGATCCCAAATCGTTATCATCATCGCTCTGATCGGACAACTGTAGAGCCGAGCTGGTGCCGTGTCTCGAGATCACCTGGCAATCCACCAATTTGCCCTCGATATTACGTCGCGCTACAAAGGCCATGCTTGAAAGATGTGATCAAGTGTTCTGTGAATTAATTAAGATACGTGAGTTATTTCGGACTTGGGAGAATGTTGTTAATGTTTATGTTTCTGATTGTTTCCAGTCGATTGTGTTAGCCCTCAAAAAACGGACTCGCCTTTGACAGCCTATAACTGGCTGATCGTTACGTTTAATTCGATGCCTACTCAAGGCGATGTTTCCATAAAAAGAGAATCACAACTTTTGAACATATCGCTGTATTTATATTTAATAAAATATTATTCAAAATGAGCTTTGAGACAAATTTATCATAACTTTAATTGCTTTCATATAAAACCTAAAATCAGTAATCGATATGTTATCGAAAATCGATGTTCTATCAATTAGCAAAATGTTATGTGTTGCGGATATGCGAATAGTTGTCGAGTATTATATGTCATATCATCGTCGATATGTTATAGATATTTAATATGTTATCGATAGTCAGTATAATAATCAAAATGTTTTTAGTCATTAACAGATATTCGAAATTGTATGTGTATTTTCTGTTATATCATCATCGATATATTATCGATAAGCGATATGATATCGATAATCGGTATATTAATCGAAATGTAATGATGAGTTTGTAGATATTCGAAAATTTATAGTGTATTTACTGGCATATCAACATCTCATCCGATAAGTTATCGACAATCGCTGTGTTATCGATATTCGAAATCCAATCGATAATTCATTTTTGTGAAGATATTTTTGCATTTTGGAAATTTTTAATATTATATTAACTTTATATCCCGATAAATTTCTGGCAGTGCACAGACAAACATCGAGCCACAGAAAACGCGGCCCAATTCACTGCGAAGCAAAATGAAAACATTTTAACTAATGACAAACAATTACTTAAACAACGTACATACGAGTCGAGTCAAGCCGAACGAGAGACGCACACGACGACAGCAAAAGGTAATTAAAACTACACTACAACACACACGCAACTAAAGGTGAGTGGGTGTTAGTGTGTGTTCGGTGTGTGTGTGGGTGGGTGTTTAAGCGTAAAGTTGCCGACTCAAAAATCGTTTGTTGTGTGCGCGAAGCTCTGTTGTTGTCGTTGTAGTGTAGTTGTTGTTGCCTTGTTTGTTGGCTGTCTGTTACCTGGCACAGTTAATGAGTAGCGCTTTTCATTTTTAATGAGACTCACCCACACTCAATCGCTCAGACACACACACACACACACACCATAAATAAAGAGGCATATCAGATGCACACACGAGCTGAGGTACAATAAAAAACTTATCGCTGCTCGCTTTTAGGCGCCCGTGTGCGACGTTTGATAGACATAATTAAATGATTTTTTATGTGCTTAATTGTTGTTGTATCTTGCGCCGACATCGACCTTATAAAAACCAAAGCAAAAGCGAAAAGCCAAAAGACAACAACAACAATGAAAACAATTAAGTTCTCTTTTTCTACGAGCTGCAAATGACTTGTCGAATGAGCGACAGGCGCACGGATAACCCGCAATCTGCGGGATGGGTTTGGGTCCGCTTTTCAGCCCAGCGCTAGATTACGAGCGTGTGTGTGCAAGTGCGTTTGTGTAATGTAATTGGAGTGGGCAACAAACTGGGCTGGGCTTTAAAATGGGCCAAACAGATTATAAAACACAAAGGCACAAAAAGAAACGTAAGCCTGTAGGGTGGTTGAAATATTCGATCTACTCAGATCTTTTTTACCAGTTGGAGCACAAAAAAATCTCTTAATAATAGTGGTAAATAAAATATGAATCGGATTATTTGAATGCTTTATAATAATTGGAAATACATAAAAAAGAACGTTGATAAGAAATCTTTCTACTTTACACTTAATCTTTTGGAAGAGCAGAAAAAATCTATAATAAAACCGATTTAATTTGAAATAATATACACATGACAAATATAACGAGAACGAAAGCTAACTTTGGCATGCCGAAGTTTCTATACCCTTGCAGTTTTTAATATACTACATCCGTTCCAATACAGGTTATATGATATAATGGTACAGAATTGAATTGTATTGTGTATATTCAATATTACGTCCCAATTGATTGTCACTGATAAGTTATTTCTAAAATCAGAACTAGTCCTAATACAAAATCCTTCATTTAAATTGATAGTTTCTATGACAACTATATGATATAGTGGTCAGATTTTGTCATTTATATTATACATAAAGAATAAGTCGGGCGAAAGTTTGTATGACCAAAATTAGTATACCTTCCGGAAAGGTATAAAAAGAGAACATGTGACAATAATACAATAATATTGTTTGTTATGTTTCATTGATTTATTAAAATCGTGCCGCCGTTAATTTTTCATAAAGAAGACTTCAAAGCGAATACTTTCAGATATGCAATTGCAGCTCTTTTTCGTGCTACATCACACAATTTCTTACCATATTTGAAATACCATGAACCTATTTTTAAACGCTAGTTGAATCTAACACGAGTTGTGTGAATCAAGTCAGCTGCCTCTTGCTTCGGACTCGGCACACTCAAATAAAAAGTGTGTTGTAAATTGAAAGGCAGGAAGAACAAGAACTGAATGTCGGCAAAGCGTGTTGAGATGAATTATTCACACTACAAGACTGTGACGTGGTAGTTGAGTCAGACACCAAAATAAGGAAACAAAGCAATACAATTTGTACAGAACCTGAAAGTATCACCTTGAACTCCTCTTAAAGGTAACTTTGAGGGAAAAATCGTATTTTAAATATACTTAAATTGAACAATAAATAAAATCCGTGCCTTCAACAGGTTGTCAGCAATTTCAAATTTCACACACGCTCTCGCATCACTTTTCATTTTTTTCATTATTATTTCATTTCTTTTGCCATTTATCCTATTATTTGTTATTGTTGTTGGGCAAGGGCAATGCCATTGATTATTATTGGTGTTTCGATATTTGTCGCTGTTTGGCTGGGCGCACGTTTAATTAAAAACGTGACAATTCCACCTATGGCAAGTGAGAAGCATGTTTCATTACGCATACGCCGCGTGTGCCGGAATGAGCCTTGTGGTCGCATCCATTTTCCATTTTGTTTAAATAATTAAAAATCTGTTTACAATATGCGCAACTCGTGTCCATTACATTTTACTTTCGCTGCCCACAAATTTAATTAACTCAATAAAATCGAACACCACATGTGCCCCTTACACGAGGTGAACGAATCGACATGATTCAATATATCAACCAAATGAAAATACATCAAACCTGTTGGAAATATATATTTACCGTACTTATGGATTATCAAATAGAATTGGAATAATTTATATTCCATCCACGGCTGATTCAGTTTATATTTGAACCTGATTCAGTTTAAATTTGAACCTGATTAAGAATACTAAATTTTATATATAAAAAGTTTCGTTTACAAAACAGTTCCCTCCCTGGAAAACATCCTCATCTAATTTAGGATCACTTACCAACTAATGATGCGGAAAAGCCTTCCTGTGAATGGGAAAACTCGCCACGGATTGCAACAAGTACTGTGTAGAATAGTTTCGTTTTTTATGTTCTTTTCTTATTATTTATTAAATGTTTATGTTAATTTTAGAATGCGTGTGGAAATTGACAGAACTGAAAATTTAGCTTACTTCGATTACGTGAATATCTTTGCCATCTAAGGCAAATACATAAATAATAAATGTTCCATTGCACTGAGCTTTCTTACTTTGGCAACTTTCGTTGGCGAATACTTTCCATATTCTACACTTAATTTCTCAGTTAATTAAACATGAAAAACTTCAATTATGTGAAGCCCGAACCAACTTTTAAAGTCGTCAAATCAAAAAGCTTCATCTCGGTCTGTTTCCAAAAAATCTTTTCACATTGGCACCTCTCCAGCCAAATGAAGTGAAGACACAACTCAACTTCAGGCAGACCACAAACAAATCAGTTAAGTGTCCTCCAACTCCATTTGAAATGTGGTTAGCAGAGAGAGACGGGGGGGAGAGTAAAAAAAGTAACGAAAGACGCGACAACCTTTGCCAAGGACTCTCCGGTAAGTCAATTTACCTAATTGACTTATGGCCCAGCAGAAAGTTTGACAGTTGCCTTCGACTGCTTCTCAAGTGGAAGATTTTAATTTGCTCAAGACGACACCGCTACGTCTGCAGATCTCAGATGAAAACTGCTATTGAGTAAGAGATTTGTGAGTCAGACAAAAAATGCGTAATTCCATTGATTAGGGACAGTAGAGTAAATGTTGTTTGCGGAACTAAAACCTCCAGTGCAAAAATAAAAGAATTCTGTAATGCTATTAATAAAATGTGTGTGACTTGACTATAAACTATTTGTTTAAGATTCCAGTCGTAGTTTCTGTGTATAATATACATTTAATAATCTTTAAACGAAGGTAATTTAAAATTAGTTATTTTTTTAGTAAGGTCTTTAAATCATCGCTTAGTTAATCTTTAATCTTTGAGCGTCAGCGTTGCTCTTCGACGTCTTAACTTTTCAAGTCATCACGTGAACTATCAGTGCCTCTTCTTCTTCTACGTCTACTGATTACACAACTGTGAATGACGAGATTATTACGGATAATTATATAGTCCATCAATGTTTTGTTTGAATTCTTTACAATTTACGTAAAGTAATGTTTAATTGAACGAATATTATAAAATGTTGTCTTAGATTATAAACACTGCAATAAAACAAAATAGCCACTCATGGCATAATACAAACTATTTATGCAGATATAGCTTGTTAAGCCTAAGTATAATTGCCACACAGTCTGCAGAGTCGTGCCCAGACATTTAGCATTTGTATAATTTTGTTTGGTATAGAATCTCCGGCATAATATTGTTGTCCAAAGCGTTATGAACTTTTAATGGTACAACAAACTTGCAGGCCACTAAAACTTTAAAGCGGCAGCCGGAGCTAGTTTCAGAGTTGCAACCGACAAGCGACTCTATTCATAGCGCAGACAACAACGACAAATTTGTTAGCTAGTTAAATAAACTTATGCTTGAGGGAGGAACTGGAGAGGGGAGAGGGCTTGTCGTTCACATGTTTGTTGCACATTTCCGCTTACGTGAAAATATTAATTACCAAAATTTCATAGCCCAAGCAGTGGCAAGGCGGGGAATGAAGGAACTGAAGGAGGCTAGGTAAATCTTGTCGGCAATTCAATTAGTGGGCGACTTGCAGTTATCCTATTTAAATGCTACATACTTCCAAGCGCCACGTTCGCACACATTGGAACTCTCGCAAGCACACATACACAGCATTAGACACACACATGTGTGTGTGTGTGTGTTTGACTGTCGTCATGGTAACTCGAGTCGAGTAGGACTCGAAGGACTCGCACGAGCTCGTGACTTATGCACTGACGCAACCAATTATGGCTTGGGGGGCAACTGTAACTGCAACCGTCTCGCCCTCGAGCTGTCTCTCTTTCTCTCTCTCTCTCTCTCTGTCTATGCATGTGCTTGTGCTTGTGTGTTCGATTTGTTCTATGCATGCGTGTATATGTGTGTCTTCATCTTCGTCTGCTTCTAAACCTATTTTCGGTTTTGAACGCAGTTCAAAAACTGTGTCAAATGAAATTTATGCGTTGCGCCCGAAAGACGGCAGTGAAAACGAACACAAACGTGTGCTGTATGTGTGTGTGTGTGTGGGTGTGTGTGCGCCACTCTCATACGCGACAATTGTTTGTACCTTCCTCAGTTGTCGCGCAACTTTTTGAATCTTCGCTGGCTTTTGCTCTTCCACTTCGCGTTGCATACTTTATGGCGTTCCCATCATTGATAAGGCGTCAACAGCAATATTTCAACAGCAATTGTTGGCAAAGTTTCTTAATTAAATATGACAGACTACCAGACCTGGTTTGCGGGCCACCTAATTGAATTAGCCGAGATGCTGCCGCTGCTGCACGTGAAATAGAGAGCTGCCCCAGCTGGTGGTGTCACTCGTGCAGTGCGCTTGTATAGCTGTTAGACATTGAGCTTCAAGAGTTGCTGTAAAATAAATTTAATAAACCTAATTAAAATATATAATAAATTAAAATCAAAAATATATATATAAAATTAAACTTAATTTACAAACAAATTATTGTTGGTTTAATTTATAAATAATTTTAAAATATTTCTCAACACTTCTATGTCCCTTTCATAATACAATACTCTGTATTTATTGTAACGATGTTATTGTTAACGTTCTTGGAAAAGTAAAACATAGTTAAGTCTTTAACAAACGTTCTTTGATAAAGAAAATATGAGAGAATTCAAAACACTTAATTTAATTATCCTAAGTAATGCATTAAATATAAAGAAATTGAAGGCTTTGCACTCCATAATATCTATAAGATATTTGCAATCTTTTTTGCGGTCATTTGCAAATACATAAGACGCGGAGGCTCCCCTTCAGCACCAGTTACATGCAATTTCCATTAGCTTTAGCCTATAATACCCTTTTAACCCAAAGGTATTGGGTATGAAAAGGCGGCTATAGGGCTGCTCATTAGCCGTGCCGCAAACAGGCAGACGAGTCTCCTGTGGTTGCTGCAACACGAGCCGAAAGGCAGACCACGCCATTGGGTTAGGTTAGGTCAGATACTGTCCTTACCTCTCTCGTTCTTTCTCCCGCTTAGCAAACACTTTGAACTGCTGACAAACATTCCAGTTCTATTTGCATGCCCTCAAACTTATCTGCAGCCCCTCAGCGTTTCAGTAACTCCGTAAAAAATGAACTCTGTAACGAAAAAAGCACCGTGAAATAAAACTGATTTCATTACCTTGATTAGTTGGTCTCTTCAAGTCTGCGCAGTGTGGGTGTATGCTTCAGTGTATCTGCCTGTCTGTCGGCATGTTTGCCTGGCTCTTTTAGCATTTTTCTACACATTTGCAAATCCAACGCGGCGTTGCTTATGACGAACCAGGCAAAGGGAGCAGACAGAAGAAAGGCAACTCTCTCTCATCTTTTGGCTTTAACGTTTTTGGTTCAATGCAAACATTAACCTTATTAGTATGCAACTCTGAATGGAAGCGAGATATATGTATATGCTATATATAAGTAGTTTGTATGTGTGTATAGAGCTAACTTTGAAAATAAAAAAATGCGGCAGTACTTGCATCATCGCCGTTAATCAAATGGATTAAATTTAATAGCTTAAGGCGATTTGTTTGCTTTCAATTGGCTTGGCGCACTTTTCATTATATTAATGAGCTTAACTATAATCACAACAATTACAATAACAATAAACGGATTAATGTTAATTAATAAGGACTTTTCGATATCAGAGTCCTTTATGAGAACGCTTTGTTGTAATTTCAGAGAACTACGCTGAATTTATATACGTATTTAAAATTATTAAGGACATTTAATTCAATGTATAATAACTTCCAGAGATATAAAATATATACAACAGATTACGAGGTTACTAAGTGATTCACTTAATTCCTTCAGTTTAAATGTAAATGAGAAAGTAAGGCTAACTTCAGCATGCCAACAGTTTTGCAGGTTCTTATCTCCTTCAATTGTTCCAATACTAGTTATATATAATGAAGCATAATTTAATGGCATTGTGTATATTCAATATTATATCTCTAAGTTAAGTTATATCTAAATTCAGAGGTGGTCTTCATACAAAAACCTTCCTTTTGACCGATTATTCCTATGGCAACTATATGTTAGAGTGTTTCGATTTTAATGAAATATTATATACATATTATATATTTAGAAAAAGTCGAGTAAATTTTGCAAAATCTTGACAATTAACAAAAATCGGCCGGTAGATTGTATGACAGCTATACGATTTATCGGTCCAATCCACCTCATTCCGACTTATATACAGTGTGCAGCAATAAGAAGCAAGTTTGCCAAGTTTCATTAAGATAGGACGAACAGACAGACATGGCTGGATCGACTTCCATGGTGATGCTGATTTTGAATATATACGATACGTATATATTATGGGTCTGAAGATCTCATACCCTCTGCAAGTGTATAAATAACTTTAAAAACGCATAAAAATTGCGTATGTTTACTCCCTTATATTGAATTAAACTAAGGATTATATCTTGCAAACAATTTAAAACCTTTACATAATTTCTGATTCCTAATTTATGCCAGCCTGACCTGAGAGTCTTCTGCAGCTGCCCACTTGCCTTCAATTTGCCTTCTCTGTCTTCGGCGATTATCATTCTACAATCCATAACAATTGCCTGCTAACAAGTTTGCTCTTTTGCACACTCTTCTCTCTGCTCCATCTACTTAAGCACTGCAAACAGTGTTTCCATTTATCCAACTGCAGCTCGGTTCGTGTTTCCTGCTGCTTCTACCTTCTTCTCAAGGCAAACTAACTGCCAACTGGCAGAAAAACTTAATTAAGCATAATAGAGTTCTCTAGAGTTGGGCCTGGGATGCAGCGGCATTTCTTTCTGACCAGCCAACTATGAGTAGCCGTAGTCGTAGCCATAGCTGTAGCTGTTGGTAATTTGTGCTTAGCCACTTTTACAAGCACTCGAGGTGGCCGGAGGTGAAGTTTGAGGCGAAGCTCGACTGTGATCCTTGCGCAATTTAATTGCATTTCCGCTATTTTTGATGCCCTTTGCATTCATAATGCCTGAAATTGTGAACTCTGCTGGCACGTCCTGAGAAATATAATTCAATTAATTACAAAGACGACAGGTGCAAGCTAGCTAACACTTAATATTAATCATACGCAGAGTGATACCTGCAAAAAATAAATAGCAGAGCTGAACGCCAAAAAAAAAGTGCGCGCATGAGGCCAACTTGGGGCAACATTTGTATCTAATAAACATGTTTATTTCATTAGCGCTCTACACATGCGGCCATTTCGAGAGCTCTACATGTATCTTTTCGTTGCCCAACAAGGGGCGCGGACAAAGAGGAGGGGAGCACTCCCCCAGGACACCATTTGGCACGCCGATTGCCACGAATTCGACATGAAAAATGCGTTCGCGAAAAGTTTCTGCTGTCGCTCTTTATGATTGGGATTTCGGTGGCACTAATGTGCCGTTGCCTTTCCAACATTTTCGTCCGTTTTTCCCCCCCATTTTTTCTTCACATTTTTTTCGCCCAGTAACTACCCAGCCATGAGGTCTTACGTTAGGTCCCAAAGCCTCTGCTGTTGCTGCCACTGACATCCTGTCGACATCATTACAAATAAATTGCGCGTGAAAGATACATTTCAACGCCATGTCGGCTCTGACGCAATGATAGGCAATTTTTGTCCACTCAAATGTTGGTACTGCGGCTTATTTGACTTTAAAATTCTCTTTACGAACTTGCTGAAAGTTGTACTGAATTGAGCAACAGTTTTACTCGATGTAACATAGGCACTCAAAAGCAAAACAACCTTTACTTTGACTGCAATTGAGTACAATTATGAGTACAAACTCAACTGAGATTAAGCTGGAAATTGCATCTGCTGAAGGCCGAAATAAGCCTTGATTATAATTATTTACACACATTCAAAGTCACACGCACGCAGGCATTATAGAATCATATGATAGAAATTGTTTAAGCCGAGTTTAAATAGCCATAGGCGTTATTCCTTCCGACTCATAAAGTAAAAAGTAAATAGGATTTCTCTTCTACCCGAGCAATTGCCATAAACTGATTTAATTAAATCGCAAAAATTCGATATAAATTCAAATTTCCCAATTCGAGCACACACACAATCGCACACTCGTTTATCGAAGTATGTGTGAATTGTACATGTGCCACAGATTCGAATGGTAGAGAACAAAAGTCAATTTACTGTATGACGTAGAGTTGAACTGAACTGAGCTGAGCTGGAGCTGAGCGGAGCTACGCATAAACATAACCATGAGAGATACTATTTGCTATAATAACATACGTGACCATATTTACAAATTCCAAATCAAAATCTTTCCCAGCGACAATGTGGGGCGGGGCGAGGCAGCTGCTTTGTCTATCTTTGTCTGGAGCTTTGCTA
The DNA here is from genome assembly GCA_018903425.1 of Zaprionus nigranus. Classification (NCBI taxonomy): domain Eukaryota; kingdom Metazoa; phylum Arthropoda; class Insecta; order Diptera; family Drosophilidae; genus Zaprionus; species Zaprionus nigranus. The sequence continues at coordinate 3,079,862 of JAEIGD010000015.1, read as the reverse complement.
TGCATGTGAAATGAATTTAATGCTCGGCTCGACACACTCAAGTGCCAGCAGGACGGGGGGAAAGATTCGCTTGAACAAGGGCAAGTTCAATGTACGTGGCATTCCGTAAAATTTGTTAACATACATTATAATTTGAGGCTTATGACATTCAAAGCAGCCACCCTCCCCAGAATAAGCTGCCGCAGCATTATCCAAATGCCAGACAATTTTGTGGGCATTGAATGTGGCGTCTCACGGGAAAGGGCTTGTAATTATTCTGGGAATGAAATGAATTTCTTTGGTTAATTGCCAACAATGTTGCAGCCAGATGGGCGGACAGACACTTGCGGCTAAGCATAGACTGCAATCTATTTCACTTTGTTGAGCAAATACAGCACCGAGTGCAATTGATTTAATTGTATGAAGTTCTCATAATAAACAATTCAAAAAGGCTTGAACATTCTACATTAAAAAACATTTGACTTTATAATAACTAAACGGGACTAAATCAAAATTCAAGTACTAATAAATACAAAACATATATCAGATGTTATATTCGGATTTTTTTAACTCTTTACAAAGCACTACCTCCGATTTTTATGATTGATTGTTATTCTGCTAGAAAAATTAAATTAAAAAGAATGTTGTATATTTATTTTTTAATTTTTGATCGAGTTTTATAAAGGATTTTTCAAATATTTACAGTGCCACAAATGAATAGTATTTTATTCTAAAAATAATTTTTGGAACAATTTAAATAAATAAAGGCAAATCTCTTTTTGGTCGATTAATTTTATTAAAAAAATCACTTTCGCTTAAAAGCAAATTAAAAAACTAAATTTACTAGAGAATGTATAAGCCAGTTCTACTCTACATTTCCAGAAATTTGAAGAAGTGCTTGTATGGTTTGTGGAATGAAACTAAACAACAATTTGAAAACTAAGAATATTGTAGGTTTACATAAAATATAATATGATCAGTTATTTAATATATTATTGAAAGTATTTGAATTTAAACGGAATGATGCAGATATGCATGACCACCATGTAAAGGGTTAACTCTTTATTTTATTTATATATTTTTAAAGCTATTGGTTTTGTATATTGTAAGGTAGTATGATTTATAGATTTTTAACAACCTTTTGATTATCATCTTAAAGTAGGCGTTGGTCTCTTAAATCAGTGTTTAACTTATGCGTTAAAATTCGAATTTGTAAATAAATTAATAAAATAATAAATAGTTGAAAATTAAAAATTATCTTCCAAAAATCGATCTATTAATATACTTGGAACTACTAAATTCATTTTTATTAATTCTACAAGTTGCAAGTCAATTTCTTTCAAGACATACAATGTGAGTAGATGATTCACTTTCTATCTTGTCAGAATATAATTCACTCAGGTTTAATTCTGTAATTCTGTCAAAATTATAAAATGAAATTTGATGCGTTTTTGGTGTCAACGAAAGTAATCAAATTGCAGCTTCATTTGGTTTAGCATCCGAACCGCTTTCACAATTGTATTAGCTGCATGCTGACAGTGGTTCGGTGGTTAAGTGGTTCGGTGCATCGGTGTTTCCACTATTTATGAATTAGTCATGCTTTTGCCTGGGCAGCAATACCACTTCTGACAGGCAGCCGCATATGGAAAAGTCCAAGCTTTGGCAGGCAACGCGGCGTATAATTAACAATAATGAAGTCGTAAAACCGCAATGCAATCAGCGATGCGCAAAACACACGAACTATCGCACACACAGAGAGAGAAAGAGAGAGCAGGAACGTAGCACACACAGAGCCACCACATCGACAGTCGAAAAGCCTAAATGTAAAACGAATGCTCGTATAGAGTATGAGCCCAGCGATAAGGCCGGGGTGGAATGAATGCGACAATGTGGCCACAGCCCACAGTCGCAAGTCTCGTTCTGTGCTCGGTCTCGGGGTCTGATCTCGGTCGGGCTGGCGTCATCGTAAAATATTTATAAACCATTTGCACGCATAATTAGACTGTCATTAAATTTTGAGATTTTCGGCATGTGTGCGACAATAAAAGGAACAGGGGGAGGGAAGACAGCGGGAAGCAGGGGAACTGCGAGTGTGTTTATGTCGGGTTCTTGTACAGGGTATGCATAGAAGTGGCAAAGATAAAAGGCTAATAATAATGTTTATACTCTTTTCAACAACTTTTAAATTTCCAAAAGTAGTTTGATTTTAAAGTGCTCTTTGGGAAGCTTCACTATTTTCTTAAAAAAATTAATATTATTTTAACTACATAGTTCTTTAAAGTATTTAAATATCTAAGTATAAATTGCAATACTTATTGTCTAGTTTAACTTATAAGTATAAACACTTGTGGTGTTATAATGTTAAACAAAATAAAACTGTATCAATATCAAGAAACACGATAGTTTTCAATCATTCTTTCTGAACCATAGATATTGAGATATACTATAAAAAACATATATTTTATTATAATTATTGTTTAAAGACGTTCATTTCTAATACAACAAGCACTTTAAATTAAAGTCACAATGTTTTTATTACAATATATTTATTATTACTTATTTACAACGAAAATCTTAACTTTAGTATTCGTATTTCCATAAAAAATATAAAATAATAGATAATTGAATGGGGTATTATAATTAGGTTACTTAAAAGAGCGCAATATTGCCGCTTCTACAGTACATTAACACTCCTTTTTAGTCATTTGAGGAAAGGGTATGCATGCAAGTTGGTCAGGTTGCACACACTGCACTCGACCGCTGTTGGAAAAGAGGACGAGGGGCGGTTGCCTTTCGCGTTGGGCGTTGAAATGTCATGTCATGTCGCGACAGGCGTCAGTGCGTTATGTATGGCTCTATGTGTGCATGTGCATGTACATGTGTGTGTGTGTGTGAGTGGCCATAAAGTAATCAGCGAAAATGTCAATGAGCCGCCGCCATTTGCTGATGTGTCGACGGCTGAGGTTTACACGGGCACCAGCAGCAGCAGCCAGGTGTATCCCCCGCCCCCACTCACCTCATCGTATCTCTTGTCTACTGCCACCCACTCTGCTCTCATTGTGCTCTCGCCTGATTGGTATTGTTGTCGGTGTTATAATTGTTGTTGTTTTCTGCATTGTAATTAAACATTTTTCGGTGCATATGCAAAAGCGATTGGCAGCAGGGCAGGTTTAATTGCGTGTACACGAGTGTGCGTGTGTGTGTGTGTGCTTGTCTTGTGTGCGCGTCGTGTGATGACAAATATTTTATGGTACTGCATTGATAGGCGGTTAATATGAGTACCTGATGCATTGACAGCTCCGCAATGAAGCGGAAAAATACATAGAAACTGAGATTAAATCGACCGAGTCGACTTATGTGTGAGCAAATGTGCATGTATCTGTATTAAGGAGTCAAGTATACAAACGAGTATATGAAAAAAACATGAAACCATTTTAAACCAATCAACCTGTAACTTTTACCCACAAGATAACTGAGCAACTTCTATACTCGTGCAGATGGCGTAGACATTTTCGACCTCAGTATGTATTACTCTATATGTCATGTCATTCGAATATTCAGTCAGCTAACCTTACACAACAGAGTAACAATAGAAATATACAGTAAGTTTTGCTAAATTTTCAATAACTTTAAACACTAAGAAAGCACCATAAAGAAAAGAGAATCTTAACACTTCGCGAAAGGAGTGCAAGCTTAATCCATATACCTATTTAAGTCTGTGTTTATAGTCCGATCGCATAAAAGTAATATAAGTAATATAATATGCAGAATTTGATAATTCAATATGTACAAATGGATTCAGACGTGGACAGTCATGGTTGAGTCTAGACATATATTTACATAAATAGATTCACATTGTAGGGTGTGTCGCGCAGCTGTTGCATACATTTACAGATAGTGAGATAAACACGAAAGTTAAAATTTAATTGAATTAAATGCATTTGATCTTATGTATTTTCAGACATTTTACATTATACTATATTCATCGATACATAAACAAGAATGGCATTTAGTGGAAACATGGACGAAAGTGACAAAATCTTTCGGAACGAAAAAGATCTTGTATAGCAACAATCGATTCACAAATAAATCATCGCCACTGATGGGATCGGATTCGTCTTCTTCTTCTTCGCCCATTACATTACCTGAAACACTAAATGACAATAACCAATTATTCAGCTGGGCCGAAATGTATGGAAGTCTGAAACAAGCAGATAGTCAAAGCAGTGTTGTGCCCTTGCTGGAACTAGGCTCCAGAAGCAGCACGATAAACTATCTGCGAGAACTGGACGGTGCCAAATTGATTAGGGAGCCGCAGATGGCTTTCGAGAGCTGGTATGCACACAAGCAGAGGCTGCATCAGCAGAAGCTACAGATTCAGCGAAAGGAGCTTGAAAAGAAGCGCGCAGAGGAGGAGGATCGTAAGAAGCTGTCGAAATTGCGCTATGAACAATGGTTGAGAAATAAACAGCGACAAGCATCGAAGAATCTCAAGAATCTAAAGAACTTGTCTAATCAAAATAACTTGCAGCAAGTATCGATACCATCTTCCAAAGAATGCTGTAGTAGCGTCGTCAGCGAAAGTCCCACAAAAATCAAAATAAACAACAAAAGCAGTATGTCGCAGGCAGAAATCAGACAGGTGGTGCAGAGTTGGTGGCTCAAAAAAATGGAGCAGCAAAAGCGCCAGCGCCAGGACAAACAACGACGTCTGGTTAAGAAAAAAATCGAGGATCAGCGCCGCAAGAAACTTGTCGATCAGGCGTGGCAAACGTGGATATCCAATGTTCATACTAAGCCCAAACCGGTGCCCTTAAACCAGGGCATACAATCGCTACGTGGCACCATCTCCCCATTGTACATAAATCCAGAACCTTGGAAACGACTCAACGACACAACAGAATCAGGGATTATAAAGAAAATGGCTAGGTAAGACTCGTGATCAAGTGAGAATGAAAACAGGAAATATATACAATGTAAATGGTTAATATGTGTATGCTATTTTCTAACGGTGTCGATGCACAGGAGCAACACGCGAACATAACCCTCAGACGCAGAACAACAGATGGAGAATTATATTTGTTAGTTGTCAATACTTTAGTAAATTAATTAGTTATATGTACATAATCTTTTATAAATAAAATTGAGTAAAACCTTATATACTTTGTGAAGACTTACAGAGGAAAGGTAGATATTACAGATAGTTAACTGTATATCGGAGTCAAGAAATTTTATATTTTATACGTTGCTTAAAACATACAACATTTATCAGCGCATAGTATACAAAAACCTTCATGCCAAAATTTGGTGTCTCCAGCTTTTATAATAGCTGAGATCTGTGTGTTCACATGGGTGTTTATCTATATAAGGAGAAGGTGGCGTAGTCAAAATCTAAAATAAACTTCATCAATCATAATGTAATAACAACATATGTTGATAATAAATTCGGTAAACCTCTGTAAGTATAGATCTATCCTTAGGATATCCTTCTCTATGAAATAGGGGGTGCAATAAACTTGTGTCTTACTTACAAAAGCCGAATTAAACCGTTTGTAAGGCGTTGGCTGTTATTTGTTATTATCCTTGGAGTCGCAAACATTATCTTTTAGGATTTCAAAAGTCAATTTAAGCAATTGTCTCAACACAGTTTAACCAATTTCGTAAACCAATACGATAAAGTGAATATAAGGTCGAAAGGCTGACAAAAGAAGCCAGAGAAAGGACATGGGAGGATGTGGGGGTTATGGGTTGAAGGGGAATGTGGGAATTGGTAAAACTGTGACAGATGAAAACAAAAAAACAATTTGCAATAACAACCAAAATACGAAAGCAAACAAAATGCGATAGCTGAAAGTGCATGGGACCGCACAGGACACTCAATAGGATTTCAATTGTTGTCATTCTCAGTCTCAGTATGAGTGTGAGTGTGTGTGTTAGTGTGTGTGTGTGTGTGTGTGTGTTGTCAGCGGGTGACAAGGGGTGGACAGACTTTGCCCATTTTCATTAGATTTTCAACACTGTTTTGCCTGTAAAGTCACAAAATTATATTGTCAAAAATAAAATAAAGCATGTTTTTAGGCGCATTCAGCTCTAGAATGTCGACAGGCAAGAGAGAGATAGTATTGCCGTGGGGAAGGCGGAGACCAGATGCTGACATATATGTGCAGAGAGAGATAGAAAGAGAGAGAGAGAGAAAGAGAGCTCTTTGCCAAGCAAAACCGAAATGCAAACAAAATAAGCCAAAGGCCTAAAGTTCATTTGCACAATTTCCAAACCGCTTTGCCAACCCTCCACCGACCCCATTCCAACGAATGCTGTTCTCCCCCCTCTTCTCAATCTCCTATCGTTCGACATTCTTTACTCCATTTGACCGTACCGAGCAAAGTCAAAGGCCGAGCAAGGCTTGGCAAACAAAAAGACCAAAAAAGACGCTGGCAAATCCTTTTGATGAGGTCAACGCTAGTTTGGTTTCCTGCTACAAGAGCGAACACACACGCACACTAACACGTACTGGTCAAGCAGCTGTTTACTTTGGCATGTGTGTGTATGTGCTGTAGAATGCTTTGTGCGTGTGTGTGTGCATTGGCAGGATTAAATTTTGTAGGTATCGAAGCATGTTATTCGTCATCAATGTAGTTTGCACTAACTAGTTGTTGTTGTAGTTGTTGTTGTGCTTGCTGCTTGTTTGTTGCCATTGCAATTGTTGTTGTTTTGATTGTGTTGCAACTGCAGAGCGACAGAGATAGTATGGGTTGCTGGGGAAGGCGGACCAAGCCTGGCTATACCATGTCCAGTGCCAGGCCGAGTGCCTGTGTAGTTGATTCGTTTCGATGTTGTTTGCATTGTTTACGCACTTTCGCTTTGATATTATTGTAGTATGCATTTCGGCTTGATAGCCCCTGCTTATGTGTACGTATGTGTGTGTTTGTATGTGTGTGTGTGTTGTCTCTATGTGTGTCCACAATTGTGTGTGCAGATGCATGCCTCCTTGTGCGTATGACTTAATTTCCGGAGCAAGCTTTAAAATGGCGCAGCACCTGTTAGAAATTTTCTAATATTCCAGTTTAAAAAAAGTGATTAGTAGATTAGTTTCCCTCTGACGCTTTGATTATTTGAATTCTTGAAATTTTAACTTAGTTTTTTAGTTATTTCTTAGATATTTGAAATTGTATTTCGCACTTATTTCATTTATCTTTGAGCTTTTTGAAAAGCTGCATATTTACTGCAAAAAAACCAACTTTCCATTGAAAGGGTATTAAAAAGCACCACGTCACGAGTTTCCTTCTTGCCAGGTGCCTGGCCACAGAAATTTCAGCCCAAAAGATAAAGCACAATCGGAGAAAAAAAGATAAATCGCCTCGTGTTTAGTGGTAAAAACAATGAGAACACCCTGTCCACACGGCTGCGGCCTGCTGGGCACATAAATAATGAAATAGCAGCAAAGGGAGCAAAAGTCCCAACAATCGAGCATAAGACAATGGTAGCTGTAAGGCGGTCAGGCGAATTGTCGTCAGCAGGCAAGGTTTTATGCCCAGACAATGGACCTGAATATATCACAGTGACGACGAGTGATCAATAACCACTGGCAGGACGAGAGTGGTAAAGGGAGCACGACGAGCTTTGTTGGCGACAACAAAACGAGATGGCAGCCAGTATAATGAGTGATGTCTAAGCTATTGATGAATTGACCAATTGCCTGAGATCTGTTCGCAAATGTCTTCGAGTTTCGGTTGAAAATTGAAAACGGCGTGATCATATATTAACCATTAATTTGATGAAAACATAAAATATCATTATTATTATTAATCTCACGCAGAGGGTATATTATTGTTGACTGGAATGATGAACAGGTGACGAACCCTGACGTACTTCTCACTTACTCACACTTAATTATCTAATGTTCTCAGTATTCTGTCCAGCTATCGTCTTATAGAATAGCTTACATACATATATACAGATATATAAACCGTGCTAAATAAATTATAAATATGGTTCTATTGAGGTTGTCTTTAATTATGTTTTTATCGACAATCAAATTCACGCTTCAAAATATTAAAGAAAATCACTAGCGTATTCAATAAATTTCATTTTATATTACATGCATAAGAAATGTGGTTCATGTATATGGCATAGTAATAATAACCATAACAATTTTAATATTTGCACTATTTTATTAAGTAATTTTCACATGCTTTACGCAATAGCTAAGGACGTTAAGTACCTCAAGGGGGATGAGGGGAAAACAGCTAATTCCCCCGACTTTAACGCTGCATTAATTCAAGTGAGCCTGCTGCACTACTTGCAGTCTATGCTGAAGCTTTCACTTTAACGGTAGTTATGCAATTAATACACACTCACACACATACACACAGACAGCGGGCACACATGCATACGGGCGAGTCCTTGGCGTCTATGACTTACTCAAGTCAAAGGCGCATGTTAATAACTTTTTAGCCATGCGGCATGCGAGAATGAACCTTTGCCGAGTCGTTGTAGCCTGGTGTCCTTCACAAGGATTTGCCAGGCCAAGTCGGCTGCGTGCAGGGCGCAGATTAAAGTGACAGACAGGCTACAGTACGCAGGAATAACAAAAGGTGGTTAAGTCCTTGTAAGTGTTTAAGTCGACAAGGACAACGTCGACAACGTCGGCACTCGACACTCGCACTTGCTGCGTGTTTATTGCGCTGTGAAATGAACATTTTGCAGGTGATTTAACAGTTATTAGATTTTCTTCTGGGCCACCAAAAAACCAACCCAGAATAGTCAGCCCAAGGAACGGTCCCAGCGGGACGTCAACACTCGCCCCGATGTAATTGCGAAAAAGTTTCTATTTGATCGCATCATACTCAGCTGCCAACAAGTAAGTATGCAAAACAAAATGTCCAAAGACATTTGCCCAAATAAACGACACACACAATTGCCCGACAAAGTTCGGCTTCTGCCAACTACTGCGAAGTATGTCTGATTAAATAAAGATTCTTGCCAAGCTGAAAACTTGGTCAATGTGAAATGAAATCTCGCAAAACAAATATGCAAAAATGTCATCCAAAAAAAGTTGAGACAAAAAGCGCAACAAAGGCGACGAGCGCCCAAAACTGTGCAATGGGCTGTGCGCAGTATTGCATTTCCTTGAGAAGAGTGTGAAGAGAGGCCACTTGCTGTTCCGAAAAACATTTTGGACGGCAATTTACCAAAGGAAATGTTCGAACTCAAGGTAAGACTTGTAAGTTATATTTTTTATTTATTTTTTCATTATTATTTGCTTGGATAACAATATATTATTCAAATGTTACACACTCTCCTCTAAGCTCTTCTAAGTTAAATTAAAAATGCATTATAATTGCATTGTTTATGATTTATCTTGATCAGTTTGGCCGTTTCATGGTAATATATTGTTGTGGAATTATAAATAAATTTATAAAAAACAATAACAATTTATTTAATCTATAAAAATTATTATTCCTGTAGAATTATTCGCTTAATATCGTATGCATCTCAAATTATCTTTTATTACGTTGTACCCATCAGTTAAACCTACCCTAGTCAAAACGTCTAGAAATCATCTCGAAATCGCTTTCCAGAACTTATTGTATAGTAAGTGTATGCATAGTTAACTTTTTAGCTTATGCCTAATTATACAGAACTCAAACTTAATTCAATTACAGCTTCGCCTGAGTCTGACAAACAACAGAACAACAAAATAAAGCATTGCCTACTTTTTGGTGCTCGAAATATGCATTCCACTCCGCGCAACACTTGAGGGCTTTAAATAAATTTATAGTACGCCCCAATGACCTAAGTAACTTTGGCACATTTCTTAATTAGCTTTATGAGTTTTCAGGCTCTGCCACCTGTCCGAATTCCCATGCGTGCGGTCAGCCAGGTGTCTAGCATGGCCCTAGGATGGTCTTCCATACTCGGACGAAAGTTTTTGTGCCATGAGAAATTATTATGCAAAATGATATTAAAACTTTTGCCGAGTGATGCTTTTGTTCAACTTTCCGTATGAGCTCAACTCATGTGGGTCACACTGCGGGGACTGGAAGGAGCAGGAAGAGGTGGAGGCAGGGAAGCCGGCAATGTGTAACTACTCAGCCTATCAATAGCGCACTGCAACAATGGACAATTTGTAGGAAGTTTCTTGACGCGCATAAATTAAGCTTGGCCTCTAATTGGAGCTGTGCTTGCATAGAAATGACGACGACGACGCCGTCGAGGACAGCGACGACGACGACGACGACACTTCAAATCAAAATTCATGGCAGGGCAAGGGAGACAAGTGGGAGGTTGGTTGGTGGGAAGCAGAAGGAAATGGGCAAGCTCGCAGGCTGTTTGCCATAAAAGCGAAAGGCAACAAGGCGTAACATGCGATAAAATTGAGTTGAAAACGTGTTTCAAATCCAAAATTAACAAACCGAAGACGCAGGCAGCCAACCAAGCAGTCATCGTCCACTCCGTGAATTGCTTCGTGAGTTTGTCTGGCAATCTGTCTGTCAGTCTGTCAGAGAGTCTCGTAGGCAGTCTGTCAATCGCCATGTCGCTGTTACCCGGCTAAATGTGCTGCGACATGTCCCAGCCTGCATGTAAATGACTTTTTAATGATGCCAGCCCCTTACTCTCTCTTACCCACTATCTTTCTCCATCTCTTTCTTACCACTTTACTGACAGAAAGCGATACCTAACCAGCTGTCTTGTCCCACACTCGATTCCCTTCCATGTGCGTCTCTTTCAAGTATCAGACTCAGTTCGCAGTTCGCCTGGACTAACTGCTGACATAATTTTGCGCTTTAATAGTTTTCTGTGCCCGGCAACTGACCTGCCACAGGGCTGCTCACACCCCTTCCCACTCTGAAGTGCCCGATATTGGTTCCATACTATGTATGTAAATGAAGCCCTGATTAGCGCAAGTCATGAATTTCAATTTGCGCCTAATTAATTGTTGTTTCAAATTCTTTGCGTGCCAGTGGAGCTGGTTCAACATAGTTTGTAGTAGTAACCAGTACACCTAAGCCCCCTACCGACTATTTATCTGCCTTTTTTTAGCTCCTTAATTGACATTACAGTTGCGAGCGAGCTGCACTCCAAGTGGCTAATTGCACCCACTTTTAGTTAATTATAGTTGGCAAAACATTTCATTCCAAATGAACAAAGTGTGTTGCAGCACAGACATGCCTGGTTATGATAGGGATTAGTATCATATAAGGGGTGCCTTTTTAGCGATTATCTTTCGATTGTAAAAATATACTACAAAATTTAATTTTTTATACGGTTACAAGATGTAAGAATGATTAAATGATTAAAGTTTCTAGAATACATAAGAAGAGTTAATGTTGGTTTATTTTTGGGTTAAGGTTTTAGTTAAGTTTCTCCGTTCGTAAAGATTTTTTTACTACATTTTGCTTTCTTTAATGAAAAGCTAAATGAAATCGTTTAATTAACCAACTTTTTAATTGTCAACGGTTTTGACACAAATCTAACTTAATCAATTTGAGCACACGCCAAATGGAAATTAAATCGCAAACTGAGATCGTTTCGTTTCGATACCATCTGCATCACAGGCACTCGCCGCCTAATGGTATGCTATAAAATTATGCACCTGCGCATTCCAAACAATAATTTCGATTTCTATCAATGGAGTTTCGTAATACGTATGTCTTAAATCGAAAACCAGTTTACCTCACTTAAACTGTCCCCCACACACTAATGGAATTTCATGCTCAAAGTCGAGCAACAGTCAGTATATTCTGGGAAAGGGGTGAGCCAGCCAAGGAAAGCCGGGAAGTTTCTTATGTTGTCGATAAAGACAAGTCGTGTAGCGCAGACGGCGTCGTGCCACTTGCTTGTAAATTATAAAATGATGTTGGTTGCAATGCCAACGCCGCCGACTGGCTTTTGTTTTTACTTGCTGCGGCGTGCGGCGAGGGCGTGACAGCGAATGAGACGTGGGAGGGCGAGGCGGTCTACAATTTTCATGCCCCACTATGGCTAAGTGGCACATTTTGGGCTTAGCTTTCAGACGGCGGCACTGAAATGGCCGAGCCTGCGGTTAGTGCGGCGAGTCTCGTAAGGCGAGACTAGAGAATGCTGGTAGAGTTGACGGGGGATGGGAGGTGGCTTCAGCTTTGGCTTTGGCTTTCCGGGATACTGTATATCCCGTGCCCGGGCAGTGCACTCGACTGTCAGGTCTGTCAAATAACTGACATTACCTCGTCGGCAACGCTGCCGCGTCGCTCGCATTTCGTGACTTTGGACAATAAAAAATTTCGATTAGAATGTAAAAGCGGCAGCCGCAACTGCAACTGCAGCGGCAACGGCAACGGCAACTGCAACGATGACGACGACAACAGCAATCAAATTGAGCGGGCGGGTGTGCCACAAATGCCACAAAAGGGAAGGGCTAAAGGGGGATGGGGATAGATAGAGACGTCTAATAGCGAAAAATACCTAAATTGTATATTAATAGAAAATGAAATCAAAAATGGCCCAAAATTATTTCAGCTTAATGTATCGCATGGCAAGTGAATTATATATTGTACATAGATTCTCTTGGTAAAGCCTTTCGGAAGTTGGCATTACTTATCCGCATAGATGTATCGTACGGTTATTAAGTTGGATCAGCTTATGAATATGTTACATAGTGTATGGTTTCATTAAATATATGTATAATTAAGTATGAATATATCAATATTGAGATATCAATATATCAATATATCCATACAACGATAAATCATTATATTAATAGATATCAAATATCAATATATCAATAATTAATATTAAAAAAAATATATCAGTATATCAATATATCAATACAACAACAAATCAATATATCAATACAATAAAAAATCAATATATCAATTTATAAATATATATCGATATATATCAATATTTCAATTAAAAAATATATATAAATATATCAATGTATCAATATATATCAATACAACAATAAATCAGAATTTTAATACAATATATCAATTTATATGTAAATATATCGATATAAATATAGCAACATACATATCAATATATCAACGTACATACCAATAAGACAATCTATTCATCATAATATACGTATATATTATACATGAACGTTATATAGATAATAGATTATTATATCAGTTGACTATTTGATAAACTCATTATTAGATTTATCAAATTATTATATCAATACTTAAATCAATGAGTTAAGTAATTAATACATCTTTTCTCAAACTTTTCACAAGATTTATGTTCAATCTCAGACACCTTGTCAGAGAAAGGCTCCATTGTGTGTTTTGCTAGAAATATAGAAGTCGATCCGATACACACGTCACACTTTTATTCCAATTGTTGTTGAATACACAGACACACGAAAACAGTTTTATTTGCTTTACAATTTATCTCGGTTTTTTTTGGGTTTTACCTTGAAACGACGTATTCATTCTTTTGGACAAAAGATATACCAGCAGTTATTCAAGATAACCACGCAACAGTAAATACATTCTTTAGGTGATAATACACTTCTTAGATCAGATCTATTACAATGGCCTTTGTGGGTCACATGCGTCATCCCGAGAAGTTGTTCGACAACGAGGTATTTGAGAAAAGTAGCTCTAAGATTCATCTGAATTATCAAACGGCTGAGGATATGCAGCGAGCGCAGCTTGAGGCAAACTGCTCACGAACATATATCAAGACATACGATCTGCCCAGTCCTGTCAATAGATCTGGCCGTCGTAGAGCTCGTTATGTGGATAACTCCGAATCGTGCGGCGAACTCATCTCCATGGCCGAGACGGAGATGTCCACACTACGCTGCAGCTCGATCAGATCCAACGAAACAGAGACTGAGACCCTTATATTATCTCAATCGTCGTCAGAGAACAGGAGCGATGAGAGCTCCACGTCCACATCTGAGATGCCCGAAAACGTTGATCCTGCTCAGTATGAGCACCATAAGCTACGCGGCTCGACAACATCGATGTGCAGCTGGGAGGATCAGCATTCTTTGTCCACCTATGAGCTGAGGCGACCAACTGATATGGAAGTTGACGTCCAGAGTAGCAGCGTACCCTACCTCGAGCTCGGCTCGGACGCACCTTCCAACGGGCAGTTGCAGCGGGTGAAGCTGGTGCGCGAGTCCAATGAGGCCTACGAAAACTGGCTGTCGGGCAAGAGAAGGCAATTGCAGTACCGTCAGCAGGCGGTGCGCAAGCAACGAGAGCTGCAGCACGAGAAAGATGAACTGCGTCGCCAGCTGAACGACCAGCGCGTGCGTGAGTGGTGCGCCCAGAAACGGGCGCAAGAAGCGCTCAATCCCATTTCCAACTACAGGGCTAGTACGCAAAAGAATTTGCAGCATACCCAACTGGACATGTCAGCGCGGCGACGTCTGCATGAATGGGAGCTCAACAAGATCCAGCAAGCCCAGCGCCAGCGTGAGCTGCAACAGAGTCAGGCACGGCGAAAGCAGCACCAGCAATTGCAGCGCAAGGAGCAAGCTGCCCGTGCGTGGCAGAACTGGATGAAGGGTGTAGACCAACGCCCCAAGCCAGTGCCATCCAATCAGGGCATGAAGTCACTGCGAGGCACTATCTCCAAACTCTACATCAATCCTAAACAATGGGAGCACATCAACGGAAAGACACCAAGCCATTGATCCTAGTTTTTGGTATTAAATGTGGGAGACATGGATAAGAAAGTAATAGGAAAAAGTGGGAAACGATCGGACTTATTGCGATCATTTGAGATAATAGAGGGCAAGTGAAGAGAGTCGTCGCTATCTGGGCACAAATTTATGCATACGGATTGTAATTAACATAATAATTATAATATTTTATCACAAAAACTTAGTCTATTATACTGAATAGGGATCCAAAAAGTATGGAAAACAATAACTCACATGGCAATGACAAGTTATATACTGGATTTATGTCCTGCCATGATAGCCACATCAGGTTTAAAGTTAGCATAGAGCTTTACGGTGATCTGTGACTATTTATTCAGCTTACTATATATATATATACTATATAAGCAGTTACTTACATACAAAGTAAGTAAGCACATGCACTGAAACGCCAAGAACTCAATCTTAAATCTCTATAGATGAAACTTTTTGAAGATAAAACAAGCTACACATTTATATTAATCGGCTTACTTTATAGTGATTATCACAAGATTTCTATTTGAGTATTTCATTCAATTCTTTAAGCCATATAAAAAAGTGCTCTTGGAGTTACATAGTTTGGTGCAACTAGAAAGCAACCCAGTTATACGATTGATAACATACGAAGTGCACAACTCCATGGACTGGGGGCCGTACATTCGTTCGGACACTTATGTAATCTTCATTTAGAACACGTAACACTTGTTATCAAAGCATTCGCAGGCATTCGTATCCTTTATGCCGTATCCTTTTCACAGGCTAACACCCACGCATGGAATAACAGCCTTTGGCTCGTTTGCATTCGTTGTTCGTTTGCCATCCTTTGCATTTTCTGTTGCCTGCTTTGAGGCAACACACGCATATACACCTGTCCTCACACACACACACACATAGAATGGTGCACAAGTGGTCTACGCATAGCTCGGTTCTGCTGTGATTTGGCTTTCGATGCAGCATTTGAGTGCAGTTTTAACCATACAGCATACAACTGCAGCTCTTCAAACCGAAAGCTACAAATGTATCTATGAGACTAGAAGGAACATTTAGCAGAATATTAAAGCGTATAATTTCGTAATAAACCGATAATATTAGTTTGCTTTCCATAAATTTAATGCATCAGTTATGAATTTATTCAAACTTCATAAACAATCTAGCGTGCTACAGGTTTCTGCTTAGTTCCCGAACATTTCTCTTAAAGCTAAAACCAAATTTGTTCACCCGAAACGCTGTGAATTTGTTTACCTGTCGCAGTAGAAACAAAAAATGGGAGCAGGGAGTGAAAGAGTGGAGAAAAAAGTTCTGTGGAGAGCTGTGGGAACACAGGAAATATATACAAAGTTATTTAATATGAAAATGGCGTGCAGCTGAATTTTATTTGAGCTTCGCTTAGCCCGGCTGCCAGTTGGCCATAAGCCATTTATTTTTGGCTACATTTTGCGCCCGAAGGAACATGGATATTAAATACGAACTCTTATAGAAATTGACGGACTGTGCTCACTGAAGAGCGTCCTCATTTGTGACCCATGTACGCATCTGATTTGGTTGAATTTCAGTTTGGTCATTTCCTAATTAGTTGACTGTGAAACCGACCCTATTAAGAATATATATTCTGTGTCAGCATCAACAGAGGAATCTGTCTGTCCGTTTGATTCAATGCAAACTAGTCTCTCAGTTTTAGAACTATCTTGATTACATTTTTTATTTTCAAAGAAAATTGCAACAATTACAGTCGAACAGTGGAAAATAAATATCAAGGTATCTCAAGTATCCATATTGCTTTGAGATATGTTAGTTTGTTTGCCTTTATATGAACACTTAATATCCTTAAACATTTGGGAAGTCCAGAGCTTATACTGAATTTGGAACAAAGAATACTTAATGCATCGCGTAGATCTTAATTGCTGTCGCAGCGCAGAAATATATGCCTGGGAATAAATGCAACCCCAATGTGACCTTTTAACGGTTGGTTTTCTGGTTTTCAGCAGTTCGATGGGGAATAAAACAACATTCCCGAAGCCGCACACAATCGATTTAAATGTTAATCAAATTAAAATATCTACGCGCTGCTCAACTGCAGCGGCGGCGGCGTATGTCATTCACATTTTGTTGTTGTTTGCGCTCTCGAGCATTTTTTAATAATTTAATCCACTGCAATCGAGCGTCACGGCGTGCTTGGACCGATTTATTGAAAATAAAAACAAAACACATACAGCCATACTCTTAAACATACACACTCAAACACACACACGTACACTGAGAATAAACACGCAGGCAGCGGCCTAAGAGTGTGGAAAATAAGAGAAGCAAATATTTTTGCACAAACATTGATTGGCAATTGCCAGCGCAGGCAAAAGGATATGAAGGCTTGCGTGGTAAAGCGTCACTCACACACACACACACAAACACACATACATACTGATAGTCGTGCTCACATACAAATATAAAGATCCATACAGACGCAGTCATGTTTACAGTGCAAAGTCGTAATGCATAACCAACGCACGCTACTCGCTCGAGTGCAGTGGGGTACTGAAAATTCATTGAAAACTGATAGCGTGTGAAAAATAAACGAAATGTGCAAACTGAAAAGAAAACATGGAGTAGCATCAATGATTGAGCTGTGATGTTTTGTAAGGATGCACCGTACGACAAAAGTGCCATCACTCCGCAATGTCCTACAGAGAATAGACTGGGCATATCGGTGCTGTTGTGAAGTGCAAGTGCAACTGGGAATAATTCGACTGTTTGATTATTACAACAATTAGTTTAACAATCAACAAAAAGGAATCATGCAATATTTTTACGATTCTATATCTATTATATCACATTTGTTCAGTATTATAGGGATTATGATGTATATCAACTTCATATTATAATAAAACTCATCATCATATGTATGTATATTAGACAATTTATCATATCATATTATTAATCAGTATTTATTTCTCTTTTTTAAAATCAGTTATTAAATGTTTTTTTAACGACAGTCGTCGATAGTTAGTCGATAAATTTAAAGGTTTTTCAACATTACGATATTTGTATATCTTAAATAAATAAATACAAATACATTTTCAATGCAATTTGTTAATTATTTTTAAAAATTCTTTATTTAATCCATATGTAATATTTGGAAGTAACGAAAGTTTGCATAGCTTGCAGTTCACTAGCATTGCTCACTTGACTGGCCAAGCAAAACATAAATAGAGTAAAGAAATTGAATTCTATTTTACTCGATTCTATGTCAACACTTTACAAATATGTCATCCATTGAAATTCTTGGAAAAGAAATATCGGCTCCACAGTTTTGTAGTGGCAATTAGCACTGACATCAATGGAAACAAAGCCAATTGAATTTATGACGAGGGTAGTTCAAGTAGTACTGAAAAATTGAAGTTGATGTTTCCTGTTAATGAAATTGGCGCAAGTAATAATCCTATAAAAAATGTATTTTTCAGTTTAACCAACTGACACTTCAATCTCAATTCGCTTCAAGCTACCCTCGCTCAGGTCACAGCAACCGATTTGGCATTAATTAAAATAAATTGGAAGGTTTTCAAGGAGGCTAAAGTCTAAGTATCGACAGACTCAAGTGCTGAGTGTATGCATCCAAAAAAGAAATAATTTCCAAACAGAAATCAACATGAAAAATAAAATATTTCGCAAGCTTCTTTCTGAATGAATATGTGTGCACACTGGCAGAGCATCCAATTGCCAATTATTGAATTATTGAAGCGAAATAAAAATGTCAGTGCTCACCTTCTTGTGGAACGCCTTGTGAAATTAATTTGCATTATCTAATTAGAGAGCAATTAAAGCTTTCACACTTCCGAACAGTTCAAAAAATATGCTAAATGTCGAGAGTGCGTTGCTTGACTAGTAAATACCCTGTAATCAGCAGGAAAATCTCTGAAACTGTCTAATTACAAAACTAAAGAGTGTTTAAAATGCGTCTGCATAAGAAACACTTTTTAGTTATCAAATACAGAGTATACAAAATATTATCACAAATGCAAGCCAATTAGTAGAATAAATGGCAGTTGCGGGGCAGGGTGTTATAAATTTTCGTGCATCTAGGCAACTCTGGCAAACATAATTCAACTCACAAAACGATACATAAACAATGTGGAGCGCAGTTCGACTCATATCTTCAACTATTCCCACCGTGAGCCGCCATTTTGTCGCAAATAATAATTTAATTAGCCTCCCAGAAATACCCACACGTACACATACGCACACTCTCATATATGGTTATAAAGTGAGAGGCAGCTTATGACCTGACAAAATTTTATGCATATCAAAAATACCAATTATGGCAACATTTTGTAGTCCTGCCTTTTGTATGTCGACGCTGGTCTGCGTCTCTGTGTGTGTGTGTGTGTGTGTGTGTATCGCTCGCTCCGACATTTTCAATGGTGCTCGAGCATTAACGTTCAAAAGTCAATTAGTGGTTTTTATAAATGTGATTAAATTAAGTGACAATGTTGTTTACTGTTTTTACGGTTTTCCGAATTTCGGTTCGTTTTAATTGGGATAACGGTGCGGATGCAAATTTTGCTCAATTTCTATGGCAATCGACGGATTTGGCAGATATTGGCAGACAATGTATAATAATGCTGTCAATCCAAATAGGATTTTAGCTAAAATAGTATACAAATATTTTCAATTGTATATTTGCCAATTCAAATCGATTCAAATCTGTTGCTCATTTCACCATCGCTAGTGAATTGCTCGACAGGATTAAAACAACTAGTTTAGCAAAAAACGTTAAAAATCAATTTTAAAATGTACACGATTTAAAAACTTATAATACTGTTGATAAAAAATTAATGAAAATTTAAAATCAAATAACAATTATTACTTATTTGCATAAATATTTTTTTTGTTGGTTACTAAAACTTCTTATTCTTTATGGAAAAATTCTTAAATTAGTAATAAAAGATTGGTGTTATTTAATACACTATTTTATTAATTCAAAATTGCTCCGCATAAAATATTGCTGAGCCAGTTTAGTTCTACCTTAAATTCCAGACATTTTTTCAGTCTCCCATAGAAAGCCAAAAGCATATTTATTCTCAAAGTATTTAAATATTTAGAAAGCCGTTTTTAATTACATTTTTGAATACATTTACTATTCTTCAGCTGGCTACTGACATTCTTCGTACCGTATAATATTCTCTTATATTTGTTTTATTTTCCAAATATATTTTTTTACTTTTTCCACCTTGTTCGTCTAGCATACATTTTTGCTTCATTCTCATATATTTTTGCGAGCCAGACAAAGCTGCAAGCTTTTAAGTCTTTGGCCGTAACAAAACCATTTTCCACTTGTCGCACAGACACACAAACACACACACTCACATTCATAGATACACCCACAGCTGGGCCTTTCAACCGGTTCGTCTTTGCATTTGTTGCTGTTGCTTTTGCTTGTTTTTTTTAAATCAAAAAGCGACACAACGTCAAAACAATTTGTCGTCATTTAAAAGTCGACATTTAAATAAGAAAATGCAAATATAAAGGTAAACGAGACGACGGGCCCAGGGCCGGGCGCAGACAGTAGCTGTGCAGCTGTCTAAATGTATGCAATAAAATTTTTTATGCGCGCGAAAGACGCCGCATACGTTTCGTATGCATAAAATTAAGCTGGCTACGGACTGACTACGAAGCTAGCGCCGAGCTTGGAACGAGAGGAGGCAGTCACTGGGCTGGATCTGTGCCTGCTGAGCTTTTGGGGGTGGGGCATGGCTCTGGTCGAGCGTGCCGAGCGCAGCTGTAAATATAAAGTGTCAGGCAGAGAAGCAAACACACACACACAAGCACACACACTCAAACAAACACAAGTCATACACACACTGACGGTGCAAAAACGTGTCTATTACAATTCAATTTGACAATAGGCGCACACAAAAGCCAAACCAACCGCACTGAGCTGAGCGCATACACACACACACCTACCACACACACTCACCACACACCAAACACTCACAATAGCCCAAAAGTAGACTACAGAACAACAGAAATACGCCAACAGTTTGCTCTCGACCACATGGGCTGCATTCATTTTGAGCTCTGCTTGGCTACTTAAGAAAATAAATATTGGTAAGTTATTATAGAATTCATTTTCAAATTTAAATATTTAATTGAGCTTTTCTGCAGATGAACTGCATGTTTTCTAAGTGAATATCCTCACTTAACTTTATCTATCCACCTTATACACTTCAGATATACATATCAGATCCAGGAAATAACATAATATAAATTTAGATAGAACTTAGTAGATATAACTCAAGATATTCGTATGAAAGGACCAAACATATCAATTTATTCAAAAACGTATTTGCATTCTCCACCTTGGCAGAGCATCAATTCTTCGGCTTGTGAAAAATCTCAGCTTTGCACTCGGCACGGCATGTTTGTTTTTGTATTTCAGCCATGTGTTTTTACTGCAACGGAAACGTCAAGTAAATTTTTTTTCGCAACGTAGTTAGTTGATGAAAAAAAAGCAGGAAAGAAAGTAAGAACTGTGCGCGACGCAGGTGGCGGCGGCCACAACAATGGCGACAGCGGCAGCGTCAGGGAGATTGTTGAGCATGTTGAGAACTCTACTTCGCCTAGTCCCTGGGGCGTTATTTGCACGTTTCCGGTATAAATATACAACACCCCAGATTTGTTTATGCGAAATGAAGCGCACAAAAGACAATTCGCATAAATGTCCCCCAACTCGCAGGGCACACCCTGCCGTCCTGCCTGCCCCCACACCCCCCAAGCAAGCCGGCAATGTAAGCAAGTGGGTCGCCAGCTCAGCGAGTTGTTTGTTCCCTGGTGCGTGACTCGGGCGGAAATAAAATTTGTCAGCTTTTTTTGCGAGTGTCATGACTTTAAATAAGTCGCAAATATTATGATATGCAGGAGAGCAAGTCCCAGATTGTGAATAATATGAGTGCTTAATATGAAGTAGAAACAGCCAGCTGCCACCTGGTTGACTTGGATTGGATAGTATCGATGCCATTCCTTAATTAATTTCATGCGGCAGCATAAGCGCCTTGGCCCATCAATCAATCAGGCAATCGGTCAATCAATAGAGTGCACCCAAACCCGAAATCGAACTCAAAAACTAATCACTAATAAACTTGCACACGAGCGGAAACCGATAAACCACAGTGTACAACTTGACCAAACTGAAGGCAACGAGACGAACACGCTGAAGGGAAAAGAGAGAAGGGAAAAGGAGGAAAGCAGCGGGCTGGGCATACACGTGCATATTGCCTGGCATGACTACAAATCAAATAAATAAATCATATGTGAAAACTTTTTTCACTTAGGCAATATTTTTACACACAAAAACTCTTGTACTCTCTCTGTGTATTACCATCTCCATAAGTCGTGGTCGAGTGGCTTGCACACTGGCAGTGCACAGTGGAACGTATGTTAATTATTTGACACAAATTAATTTTGCAAAAAAATAAAAGTTAAGCACGCGACACGATAAATTTATGAAATATCGAAGTAAACCTAAAACTTTCTTATTTTTCAGTGATTATATTCATGCAATATTTTCTTAATTTGTTCCACTGTGCTTGACTTCATACGTTTGCCTGGTCGAAAGTTGATCCAGCCAAATAGCCTTAGGCTGTATCTTGTAAACTTATTTTCCCACACACAACCGTCCACACACGCAAATACACAGCCACTCGCACTCACACAGTGGGATATGTAGCAAGTAGAAGAATGTATTCTTTATCCCATGTTCCGCTTAGCATGCTCGACCAAAGTGCGGAGACTCGTCTCTAATAGCTTTCAAAGGCAGCCGAAAAAAACTATATAAAATATTCAGCTGCCGATGATGATGAATGGCATTTGGCTAGCTTGCGTGAGAATATGTGTAAGTAAGAGAGATTGTATCTATGTGTGTGAATTCTATTGTTATTGTAATATGAACATGTGAATAAGTTCACATCGATTTGTAAAACGCTCCAACGAAGAATCTCAACTTAAACCTGAGTCGACTTTAAGAGGCAACTGGTACTTGCTGTACTCTTTACTCGATACTTGCTGGTGGCTGTGTGCAGACTAGTCACGTATTATTATTGTCCAGTTGCCAGTGCATGATAATTTCGTTGCCAACTTTTAGGCGTTTCGCATTCGACGCTCGCTTTGTGTGGATGTTCTTTCTTTCTGCCTTGTTTGTTGGGCGTTGACAGCGTCCGTTCGTCTATCCGATTGTCGGATTGCCCTCGCCCGTCGTCATTTTGTCAGGTTGTCCATTGATGGCGTTGCCGATAACAATGTGAGTCATGGTCACCCCGGCAGACCCACTAATTTTTTATGGCCAGCGTCACGAGGTCACAATGTTGTTGGCCAAATGTCAAATTGTTTTTAGAGCTGTTCACAGTTCCGTGGATCGTGTGGTGGTACTTCTTTTTTCCTCGCTTTTCTTTTTGCCACTTTTTTATAGTAGTAGCTATCATGTTGCAAGTTTGCCTTTTGCTTTTGGCCTGTAATCTGTGTTTCACTCTCTGTATGCTTGGGTGTGTGTGTGCCGTATTCTCTTTTTTCATTATAGTATTCCATTCGGTACTTGTGTTGTTGTTCGCATTTAGGCGCGCCTGGGATTACAATGCTTTTGACTCTGTGTGTCCATTGCGGGTTTGAGTCTGTGTGTGTGGGGGTGTGTGTGCAACCGCAATGTGTTCAAAGCAACCAAGAGGCAACTGGAAACGTGCTCATTTCGATTGTGCAACTGCCGCCGCTAAGGCACCTGCCGCAATTGGCGGCCAACTCAATTAAAGGCTTGTGGTCTCTTTGCAATCACTTAAAGCTATTTGCTTGCGAACACTCGCACAGCTAAGATCAAATAATCTCAGTCATCTACATTCAATTTAATTTAATCAACAGACATCTCTGGCATTCGCCTCTCAATACTCACAGAAAAAACAAATTTTGCAGCATAAATTATTGCAACTTTGCGTGTACATAAAACTAAATTTATAAATAAGACAGCTAAAACATGTACACATAAATATAATACATTTAGCAGATTTTTTTAATAACAATTTATAAGCCCTTAATTATCAAATTCTGCTAGTTAATTACAGAATATTTACCTATGCATATCTTAAATACAATAAAAATGAAAATCGACTGATTTGCGTATTATAATGATTTGTTACTTTAAATTTGTTAATTAAAAATAAATTTGATATTTGGCAAATTGTGGTAATCATGACTAATTCCAATATTAGTTTGCATGCAAATTAATTTTAATTAAATCTATTAAGCTGAAAATCAGAAATTTAACTATTTAATGGTTTCGGTTAGCAAATTATGTTCTGTAATTTTTGACCTATGGTTGGTAATAGAAAATAACGATAAACGCTGATTGATGACATTGATGATAACAAAAGAGCATTCAATGATTTTCCAACTTTTGTATCCATTAGAAAATAACTTATATTACATTAAATATAATATTATCATATACTTATGAATTGTGTAACCTCCTAATTGACATAATTATATATTTAAAAGTCTTTTAAAACCGTAAAGGGTCTCTCTTTTTAAATGATATTAAATTACCCTTATGTTTTTTAACTGTCAGTTAAACAGTTCATGTGTGTGATATGTTTTTGTTAAACTTAGCCAGGAATCCCTCGACTTTAATAACTTCTTTAATTATTGATTCAAGTATATCAAATTTAAGAAAATTATTTCGCCCAGCTCTTACACTTTATATCAAGTTATCTGGGCAACAAACCACAAAGTTTAACCATACAAAATTGATTCGTTTATTACGTTGAAATTCGCCTCATCGCACCTTGAATAAACGGGAACATAACCGAAATTAGCTGACCTTATGTGGGTGTGCCTGTGTGTGTGTGCAGCATTAATTAATTTTATATTCATTACAAAATCTATAATTTATATGAAAATAATTTGCGTAACAATATTCAGACTACATGGGAAGTCATCTTAATGGTAAATCTCAAATCAATTTGCCAAAATACCGCACAGACACGAACATAAACACAGACACACCCACACACGCGCACAGATAGTTGATGCATTTACATACACATACACATGTGCATGGGCACATAAACATATGCAGGCACGTTCAATTGAGCAAAATTTAATCACAGGAATTTATCTAAAGTAGCCAGAGAGCGAGAATCAGGAATCAGAAGGTCGCTCCTCGGCATCGTCGTCGTCGTCGTCGTCGTCGAAGTCGATGTCAACGGCATTTGCATAAGCTCAGTGGCCATTTTGTATTGCTGTATCTGTATCTGTGTATCTATGCATCTAGAGCGGGCTGCAGGTTGAGAGATGCAACCCGCAGATACACAGAAACTGCAATTGAAGACATTTGTCATGCGAAGGCTCTGCGACGGGTGGGCCTGGTTGGGTTGGGTGAGGGGGAACGAAATGGCAACGGCAACTTGGTTAATTATAACGGCTGCGGCTCAAGCAGTCGAGTGATTAGAGGCAGGCAGTCTTGGGAGGTCAGGCACTGGACTGGTGTGCGGCCGGGGAGGGTAGGTAGGGGGATAGCCAACGGCTGTGCAGCAAATTGCAATTCCAAGAGACGCACCGGAAGGAAGTGTAAAATTCAAATATGACAAATGACATGAACTTAAGCGGCGGCTGCCTGGGCGACGCCTGCTAAAGCTTGCACACACACACGCACTCACACCCACACCCACACAGACATGGTCAAGATTTATTGTATGCGGTATATGGAAATTATGAATATCTTAATATTGTGGCATAATTTTCTCTCTGCCATGTCTGCTCGCCGCTTTAATTAATAATTTTGTAATTTATCAATTTATATTCTGGCGAAAATCAATGCGAAAGCTTCTCATCAAATCTCCCGGGAGTGTAGAGAACAAAAAGAAGCTAGGCTATTGCTCCCCTTCCCCCTCTCCTTTCCTAAGTAGTCTTCCTCCTTCGCTTGATCAATTCATATTTAATACTGATGCCTTTTAAGTGTTGATTTTGTTGCATCCACATTGTGCAGGCAGCCAAGACGGGCTTTGGGCTAGCTCGGACATTCCCTGAGCCTGTTGTGGTAAATTAACAACACCAATGTCTGCGAGAATTGCACGCTGAGAGCCCATGCGTCCATCCTGCTGTTGGTTTCGCTTTGAGCTCTTTATGTATGTACAAACATATGTAGACACCCAGGCAGGATGTACATACATGGTATGTGGTTTAATTAGACAATATTATGCCTCCTAAAAGGCAACAGCAGTTTACAGTTAGTTTCCTTAGAGTTTAGCCGACTAAGTTGATAGATTAAAAGTATTAAGATATCGATAATAAGTTGTGTTGTTGAATTTGGGCACGGGATCAGAAGGTCCATAGAAAGGGCAGCGAATACTTATGAGTTTGTGGAAATGCAGTTGGAGAACAGTCTTCAATTGAAATGTATAATGTGTATTATGGTGCATACAATATTTATCCACCTAAGAATTTTTAAATTTTATGGGGTATTGTAAGGGGGCGGTCGAAAGGCCCGCAAGCAAGTATACATTAATAGAAATGCACACTAGACTGTATTTGTCTTACATGTTTTATTATACATTCGTGTATATATTGATTCCATATACGTATATCCTGTTAATCTTCTGCAGTATCATTGCACAAGCTTAGTTTGCTGATAAACAAAATTAATAAATGTGAAAAAAGAATATTGTAAATTTATTATAAGAATATTGTTAAATTATATGTTATGTTAAGACTTATGTTATTTACATAAGTGTGACGTCTTACACCTTAACGATAACCCCATCGATAAAATAGTGTGGGATAGCGCGGAAAGAGCGGGAAAGTATCCTTAGCATTTAAGAAAGCCAAGAGGACGCTTAAAATTGTGCAAAAAATATTTAAAATTAGAAATAAACAAGACAGTTAATAAAGAATTAACACCACAATATGTAGATAATTAAGTCTCTTACAAATACCTGAAATAACGCACGTAGCTCACAGATATCTATAGTAGATTCCGCCTCTGAACTCACAAAGTTTCCTCAAGTTGATCTAGAAATGTGCACAGAAATCAGTTCAGTATGCGAAAGGTATCTCAATTCTGTATCAGGCCTATAAATAATCGTCGACCTGTAAACAAATTTAAAGTGCAATTAATTACCCCTGAAGTGCCTAAGGGTAGGCGAGTGGGGCGTGGTCGCTTTTACGATTTTAAACGCTTCCGCCGTGCAATGCAGCTGGAAAATAAATTAAAAAATTTACTAAGCCATTTGTTGTTGTCCGCTCTTGGCCGCACATAAAACTTGCTCGTTCCCTTGGTTTCTTGTTGTCAGTCTGGCTGTCTGCCTGTCCATCTGTTCATTGTCTGTCGGCTGTGGGTAATAAACAAAAAAAAATTTACGCGTTGCTAACATGCAACTTGTGGCGCTTGCAACTTGACTCACGGTTTTCGCAAACAATGCGGGATAGGAAGAAATAAGGCAAGTTGGGTTTGATAGGTAGAGAGAGAGAGGTTTGGAGTACCTAATGCAATTTACGGCAAGCATAAAACTTGCAGCTGGCATTTCTATAGAACTTATGTTACTTGCCTCCTCCTGCCCCCCATCAATTGGATGTTATTGTTTTAGTCAAGCAACTTTGTAATTGAAATCAATGTGTAAGCTGAGAGCATAATCGAACCATATGTGCCACACATGAACACTTTCTGCAGCAGCCCCATTCCCCCCATTACTTCTCTCCCGTTAACCCCCTTCAAATACATGTGTATGTATATACTTTGATTAAAGATCGAACACAATTAAACATCTGTAACTGGAAACTGTGTGGCAAGTGGGGCAAGTGTTGCCAAGTGTTGATTTTGATTTGGCTTACATTTGGCTTGATTACATTGCTGTCTCTCTCTGTGTGTGTGTGTGGAAAAACTTTGTGTGTGTAAGTGAATGAACAAAGTTTTGCGAAAGTTTTCACTGCACTTCACAGCTGACAAAGGCTCCCAATCGAAAGACAAGAGTCAGGAAAAGGACAGGAAATATTAAATGGCATCACTAAAATCGACACATTCAAATTTTCACTTAAGGTGCCACTCGTGGCACTATATAATAAACACAATAACTCACCTGTAATATAACAATATAATTGTTTTGTTTGTTGTTTCTTTTCTTTAAAGATGAAATATAATTCATTTAAATTTTAATTCAGGCAAAGAAACTATCAGTGAAACCTTTCCACTATCATAAATCATACCTGGCAAGTATGTAGTATTTTATGCGCTCAAACAATCCCTAACACCATTCACTGCCCTTGCTTCTGCGCCAAGAGTTCGTTTACAGCAATCGGAAACCAACTCTTGGCGCGGGAATTCGGAGAAAACCACAAGGCAACCGCACAGGACGAGGCAATTGAGCCTACGACCAACAGTCAACTCAAGCAGCAGCACTCAATATAATCACAAGCTAAATCACTTGCCCAAGTAGGCACTACACATACACACTCAAACACACACACAATCACACAACACGCCACACACCATAAACACGCATATAACATACATATAAAGCAAAGGGAAAAACTCTCAACCAAAAGGTTAGCCTGGCGCCATCAGAGACCTGGCCACGCTGCTCGTCCTTCGTCTTTTGCCTTGTCCAAACTTGGCCCCAGCATAGAACACATTTCGCAGACACCCAAATGCAGCTCTGTTCCTGCTCTCCAGCGCAGTCCGATCAGATGAGCCACTTCAGCCTGGCCACATAAAGTGTCATTAGCTCGAGTGAAGGAGCTGCTGCTCTTGCCCAAACTCAGAGGAGGTGAAGTTGGAGACGCAGTCTGGGATTCCGGTAGTGACTACATTTGCCAGATTACATCGCTGCCAGCCGCTAAGCAAACAAACGCTTAAGCAGAAAAATATGAAATTATTTGCTTAAAAAAGCAACAGCAAAGCAGAAGTTCGCTGATGATTGACCAAAGAGATACCCTAATTTAATTTATTTGAAGCATACAATATTTTGTATTACTTTTTTTAATAAAACAAATTAAATGAATTGTTTAAAATATTTATAGAAAAACAAATAATATTGCATATATATTTAACTTATAAATGGAATAGAATTGTATTATTTGTTAGTAATATTGTTAACAGCTATGACAATTAATAGTGAATTGAAAAATAATTATAAATATAAATTTTAAATAAAATCTTATTTTCCGCATGACATCTCTTGTCTGCCCTCTTAAGTACCCGAAATAATACCCTAACTAATTTATTTCGGCTACAAGTTATCCAGAGACTGTCATAAAGGCTGATTAACTCCCTCGTTCTCTCTTACTTCTCGTCTCTCTCTCTCTCATACTCTTTGACTATTCTTGGTCCTTGGACCATTCTCGCATAGTTGTTGAAATAGTTTTGTTATTGTTGTTGTTGTTTATCTTTGGAGACATTGCTTTGTGGTGGATTTTAATATTGGCACTAAGCAGTTATCAGAGCTCCGTCGGAGCGTTCAAAATGAAGTGGCAACTTGTTTATTATTGTTATTACGTTCTGTTTATCTTCTTTCGTCTGTTCGAGTAGTTTTGAGAGTACTTTCAAGGGTTTTCTTTTTGGGCTACTTATTTTCTTTTAATTAAAAAGCAAATTGCGATGGACTTCTGCACTCTTTCGTGCTCCCTCGCTCGCTCTCTCTCTCTGGCTCATTCTCTGTCTGTCATTAGGCTGATTGAAAACTGCAAAATAGAACGAGGCTTGAAGTAAGCAATTTGCCAAAGGTAAATAACAAATAACCGTGTACCGTGTCGATTTTTAAGTGCTTCTAATGAACAACAGCAAAAAATCCAACTTGAAAATAGAAAACGTTGCATAGTTAGAGGCGCGCGAGCTATACAAATAACCACTTGAGCCACGAAATATTGGAAATAACCAACCGCATAATGACCATAGTGCAATGCCTGCAATTCTTGAATACCTGAGTGTTGCTGTGCATGTGCGTATGTGTGTGTGTGTGTGTGTTCATGTGGAGTGCCCTGTAAGTGTAACTGTGCATGCGTGAGTGTGTCTCATGTATGCATGTGTATGTTTGTGTGTGTATATGTTACCGTCTAATGACTTCGAAACGTATGCGGCAAAGTCAAAAGCATGCACTTAGTGACTATTATAGCCATGTTAATCATAGATGCCAGCATAATGGTAAGCAAGAATGCAACTTGCATGACGAGCAGGAGAAAAGCAGAACTCAACGACTATACAGACACATATACACACACACACACTAAAATACTATACACATATCCCTGCATAAACTATAGGGTGATTCAGTCCAATCATTAGGCACGATTTCAACAATGAACTGTGGAAATAATAAAAAGGGCTCTGATGGAATTTGTTAACTCCACTTAGGGTTGTAATCATCTCAATAGGTGCTGAAAACTTTATCAAAATTTGATTTATATAACAATAAAATAAATACGAGTACAAATAAAACTGTATTTAAATATAATCATAAAACAAATTTGATCATAGAACCATCGCCTCAGAACTTCCTACTGACTACCACCAATACTCTCATTAAATGTTTCCCCATATAAAACTCGCCACAATTAGCTGTAAAAATAAACAACGAATAAGTAAAAAGTCAAACAACAATTACAGGGCAAACATAGACAAAAAGCCACAAACTAATTTAAGATGACAATTTTTAGGGCGATTATCGTGTGTCTGTGTTTGTGGTTAGCCAAGTCTGGTAATTACTCAGCTTGTGGTGAGTTTGGCAACAAATCGAACACACGGCCCAATCGAAAGATAACGACCCTTCGGCCCAGGTACCAAGAAATGAAGATATGAATACAAGGAGTCAACAGGAAAAACAGCCAGAAAAAAACCAACCAAATATGCGCAGCCGCCAAGAAAAAGGAAAATTCCTATGTAAACAGAGGGCATCTTAATGTGTATATGTACGTTATGTGTATACATATGTTATGTACTTACGAGGGAGGCATAAAAATAAATAGAATTATAAACTTAAGACTGGAAATTGACAGCTAACATCAAATGAAATTGTGACAACAAATTAGTCAATTCAGTTTTACTTCACGTACAAAAATAATTTGATGTCGAAAATGTTTTCCGTGCGTCGTTTTCTATAGCATTCTAAGGGGCGCTGCCTGCGCATTACATAGCATACGCATACATATGCGTTCCTCTGTGTGTGTATGTGCGTCGCGTATTTATTTATTATTTAGCAGCAACAGCCTATCGCATGTCCTGGTAGGCGTACCAATTTCCCGTTTTCAATGTCTTCGCATTGGCGGCCTATTTGGAGCTTCGGTTTTAATGTTTCCACCTTCCAGCTGCGTGGGCGTTTGTGCGTAAGACATTCCCAGTTAGCTGTGTATTTACATTTTTGCTCTTTTTTATGATTCTATTAATTTGAGCACATACACAGCTGTTTATTCTTCGGCAAATTACGCATACGCCATATGGTGTTGGTAAATGCAATCATTTTGCATTACTTTTTACCATCACAATTTTGAGTTCAAGCTGGTAAAAATACATTGATTGCTTATCACATTTGCTTATGAATCTTTTATATTAAATATTAAATAAGCCAAATTCGTATACTCAATTTTATAAATCATAAAAGCAGCATTAATCCATGTAATGCAGTGCTAACAAAATTTATATTTTTAATAGTTTTTACAAAATAAATAAAATAACAAAACAGTAAATTAAACAATCAAATGAAATTTCTAACCAAAGTCCAAACAATTCTTATTTTTCTTTGACGCATGGAAAGCAACCAAGGCAACCAATCCCAAGTATTTACTATCTGTTCAATTCACCACCATGAAATTTCCCTTGCAATAACCAAAAGTCCTTTTCAATAAACGCCAAAAAAGGAATCGAAAAACTTTCAAAAGCAGGGTAAATAAAGCATTGAACAAGTAGCGCAGCTGCTTAAATTGAGCAAGCTTTATGATGCAGCTAGGTATTGTTTATTTTAATATAAATATGCAATGAAAACAGCAATGCATAGTACTTGTTACTCAATCTTTTGCAGGCCATATTTAAAAATTCTTTAAATATTTCAGTTTGGTATTTATTAATTTTTCACTTTGTTCCTGTAACAAACGAAATAGCTACCAATTTTTTCCGATCTCAGCACTAGATAAGCCCTAAATTTTCTTCATTTATTTTGACTATTGTGCGAGTAAAACAAATAAACAATAAGCAATTGACAGCAATTGCAGTACCGGAAATTCCATTTGAACTTACAAATCAATTAAAAAGTGATATTAAAATTGACTGCAAATGAAATGCAGGAACAAAAAACGAAGGAAAGAACAACAACAACGAGAAAAACAACTGGCAAGCAGGTTCAAAGTTGCATTTGCCGTCAAAACAACAACAATTTTTCATTAAAATGAAAATTGCAGCAAACTGTCATGCAATGTATAGTTGTCATTAAAGGACGAAGAAGGTGGAAAAGGAAAATATGGAGGTATTAAGTGGAGGCAGGACTGGCTGCCTGGGCGTCGCTCCGGGCTCTCACAAGTGTCAGTTGCAATGCAAGCTGTGGACTGTCCCTTTACCCCCTTCCCTTGTGTAACGTTATACAGAAAGAACGAACTAATAAAGACTGCAACACGTTGACATTGACTCGAAAATCAAATCAATTTTACGGCAGCTGAGAGAGTTCTACCTTACCTGTGCGGTCCAGAGCTGGCTCTTTTCTCTCGAGAATTCGACGGTGTGGGCGGCAGTTGCATTGTAATGCCGTAAATTGAATTCAATTAATACGTTTGAAAATGTCATCAGAACGAGCCTCACTCAGTTGGCTGAGTTGTTGCTGATGCTGGACTGTCGGTCTGGCGGCACTTCTGTTGTGAAATATCATTTGGACGTATACGCAATGCCCTGAGTGCGCCTGACTGTGGGGCAATGCCAACAACAAAAAGGGAAATATGAAGTTGATTTATGCATCTAAATTCGGTATGGAGGACGACTCTACTCGACTAACAGAAAGAAGCCAACAACTGGACTCGTTCTGCTATGAAAATCGCTTCAATTAGCTTCTGGATGAATTCGACTAGTTTCAGTAGTTCTGACTATTTAGAATACGTCATGCATCCGACCAACTCTTTGAGCCATACGCAGTCTTTGAGCATGCACTTCAAATTAAAGCTGACTGTGCCTTAAACTGAGGAAATTCCTTTGAAATATCAAAATTAAATTGGGTTTTTAATTGACTTAAATTATTTAAATTCTTATTTAACAATTTGTGACTTTAAATTTGTTTTTTTATCGTATATATTAAAATAAATCATGTGTTATCTTCATATTCATACAAAATAACTAGTGTTTGCTGTTGTTTTCTGTTTTTATAAGGATTTTTTCAATCAATAATATATTATTTAACAAATAGACAGCATAATAAAAACTGTAGTTTCAACAAAAGTAAAATTTAAAGAATTTGTATATTAATTTCATCAAACATTCGAAAACAGTTTTCCAAATATTTTCCCTTCTGAGGTCATCGAATTGTTATTATTTAAATAGACTTTATTCTATCCCTAGCAAACAGCAAGCTCATTATAATAAACCAATATCTAATTGATTTCTCATTATCTGCGCTCTGCGCTCATTTCGGCGTAATTAATTTCAGCCCCCATGGGGAAAGGCATTCCCTGATCCTCTCTCTCTCTATCTCTCTCTCTCTCTCTCTCTCTCTTTCTTTCGCATTGCGGCACTATACAAATATTCCAAAAACTAACCACTCGAGTCTAACGGAGCCACTAAAAGCCAACAAACTGTGGCTGCAATTAATTTTTCGTGCAAATTTAACGCGAAAATCGCGTAAATAATCAAAAATTAGATCACAACAGCTGCCGCAGCTGGTGCTGGTGAAGCTGTGGTAGTGTGCGAGTCCCTCCCCACTGTGTTGCATGCCCGCACACGTGCTGGGTGGAACTCGACACGTCCCGAATTCCCTTTGCCACCGAGTTGGTTGCCAGTGATTGTGGCGAGTTGTCGGGCTTTGCTTAGGCCTCGTTTTCGTCCCGGTTGCAGTCATGAAACAATAATGTCCACAAATTGACGCCACAAGCTGTTGGTTCAATGCGAGCACACTCACACACACACATACATACACACGTGCACATGTACACGAACACAGACTGGTTGCGTCTGTAGCACTTCCTCTGCGGCGCCATATTGAATCTGTGCCCGGTGCAGGCACCACGACGCCCAACGCTCGCTGCCTACAGCCTGCCACTGCCTGCTGCCTGCCACCCGATGCCTGCTGCCTGATTCCTGGTGCCTGGTCCTCTGAGCCTGGAGGCTCCACTGGCTCTGTTTTTATTTGCCTGCTTGTTTTCTGCTGGTTAGCTGCCTGATTTTCCAACTGAAGCCTCCACTCGGCTCGTTGCCGCGCGTGTTGCTAACGAAAATACAGGCAAACATATTGCCCGCCTCTTCAGTTATTGTTGTTCCCAGTTCACAGTTCCTAACTACCCCTGCAGCGACTACTACTTGTTGTTGTTGTTGTGGCTCTTGATGTTTAAAATGCATTGTGGCTCCCATTGCCAGTATAGATTTCAGTGTGTCATGCTATTTTTCGTTGCATTTTTAAGTCGCCAGCACTCCAGATTATGCTTCAGCTCAACTCTATAGCAGCTCTGTAAATTGTTCGGGGCGTATGCTTAATATAGCGGTTACTATTCAAAAAAGGAAAGAAATTAAAAGTAACGTGTTTGACGATAATTAATAATCTAAAACTAAAAGTAAAATAAATATAGTAAAATATAAATAAGCTTATTTTAATTATAATAATAATTTTAAACGAATTTTAAAATCATTATAAATTATCTTTTAATTAAAATAAGTAAATGCAAAACAAAAACTGTGTAAAATAGCTTTTAAATCTGTTTTTATAATAAATAAAATAATAATAAAACAAATAATACATATTTCGAAATTGCTTTCACATACCGCTAAAACAGACTTATCATTAATACCCTATCTTTATTATCGTAGTCTGCATAATGTTTCCATGCCACCAACTTGTATGCTTTCCCACGTCTATCACATATTTCCGATTTGAAACTTGTCTAGAATTTCCACCAATTAGCAGTGCAACAAACACGATAATGGCCCATGAAATTTGCATGTCCGACTATAAATAACAATTAAAATTGCATCCACAAAACACAATAAAACAATTTGCGGTTTTTTTTTGCGAACAGAGACGAGAAAAATGCGACATAAATAAAACGCACACACACAAAATTTCACAATGTGGTTAAACACTCAAAAAGTATTGGATAAACAATTAAATAATAAAACGAAATAAATAGAAATAAATAAATGTCAGACACATGCGAATCAAAACGAAAACAAAAAACAAAAAAAAAGAAAAATAACAGTAGGCAAACCCAGGGAGTTTGAGGTTGAGCTCACTAAAACCAACCAGGGAAAGTGTTTCCACTACCTACCCCGGCCCAACCAGCACACGCATCCTTTGCCCGGGTTAGTTGTGCGTGTGTGTGCTGCCCTTTTTTTGCCAGTCCGTTTTCTGCTTGTTTTTATTGGCGCCTCATGTTTATGTTGTCAAGTTGTGTTTTCCTCTTTTTTTCTCAGCTATTTTTTGTTGGCATGTAATCGAGTCAATTGTTTCCGCTTCGACGATGAGGCAATCGACTGCGTCTCTTTTTATGGGCTTCACTTTGGTTGGGTTTGGTTTGCTTTGAATTTGCACTCTGTATTGGGGGAGAAAGCGGTGCTGGTGTTGTTTTTATGGTGTTGATATTGGCAACATCCGCTTTGGGAGTGGCAAGGGAAAAAGTTTTAAGGAGGCGTGTTTGACATGGGCTAATAAGCTCGTTTCTGCCTGTCATTCTTTCTGACAGAGATGAGTAACACTTGTTTATTTGTCAGATTGAAAATCTGCTCAATGGCCTAAAAGGGTTAAGTTACCTGAGAGCTGCGTTGTGAGGAGATATTACTTTATTAACTGTATTGTTTAGTGTAATTTTAAATGTTTTCAGTACAACCTCGATCTGTTATGTTCGTTTTCTTAAACAATAGTGACGCTGTCGCGGTTTTTTCGCGTTATACAACAACGAAAGGGTTATCGTTAACTAAGCCGACTTACAATAGTGTATCGACACCACTTGGCATCGAACACTCAAAAATTATTGTATTAATAATTAATTATAATATTGTACATTATCAAAAAAAAATGTCTTTCTTTTTTAATTTAGCAACATAAAAATGTTTAAAAGCGGCAATTATTTGTATCCATTTTTAAACGATGTTAATGTTAATGTTAGAAAGGTTTAAGAAATCACCCTCTTACTTTCTAAATTGCCCTAAACTGTAAGAATTTATGAGCAGCTCATTAACATTCCAATTGGGCAATTGGTACTTGCAATTTGGGCGTCTTCTGTCAACACTTGGAAAGCCGAGAGACATAATTAACCCTTATTTGCGCACTTTATGACCCGCACCATAAAATAACCATTTAAATTACAAGGCAACAGCAGCAAGATACCAACGATTTGGCCATTTGGTAAGTACTGAGCAATTTGCTGATGACATGGAGGAGCAGCAGCACCAAATCCCCTTACCTCCCTTCCCCTACATTCCCCCAAAATGATAGAAAAGACTGTAAAAGGTGAAAGAGTAGTGAGTTTGAGACCTAAAAGGTAAAATGCTTCGCTGTGTCCTTAAAGCAGCTTACAATTTGCACGCACTGTGGGCAAGCCGCTTAACTGGCATAATCCAGATATCTGGCTCACAATGCAGACTGCAGATTCTTGACCCTCGTGGTTTTTTTTCGGTCGACAGACCATTAATGTTGAATTCGTGCAGAAGAAAAATAGAGAAGTATTGCTTGGTTTGGTCATAAAAATTCAATCGTTAGGGACACAAATCGTGAGCAACCCTTGATAGAGTTTTGCTGGGTGCGATGACATTGTGTGCAATTGAATTGAAACCGGTTCGGACATTGTCATTTAAACTAGTTCAACTTTTACGATCATCACTCGAGGGTTAGTTCGAGCAAAGAGCTTTAAGTCTAATGGAACAGCATCCCTTGTGAGCTTGAAGTTCCTTAAATATTTTCACAATAATTCGCAAACTGTTTAAGCCAATGCAAAGTATATCTACGCAAAGTTTTCCTAAGTTCAGTACAACCTTGTGCAGTGGCAATATCGCAAACAATGAGGTCATAACCGAGTTGCGATTATTGCTAGTTGAAAACTTTAACCAATAACTCGCCCTCTGTGAGCTCTGCTCGCATTGAGGCAATTTTTTTAGGCTCACAAGAGCTAATTTTCAAATAAATTTAAACGATGAAAAAAGTTGGAAGTGCAATTGCTGCATTTGTAATCTAGATAGAATGTATCTGAAGAAAAAGACTTTAAACAAAAAAGTTACCTAACCAATCACGTAAAGTGAGGTATTCAAATGTTTTAACAGATAGGATCAGTGATTCCTGCATAGCATAACAATAAAGAGATTGATAATAAATTAATTCTTTCTTGTTTCTTTCTTGTTTGTAAATTGTTTCTAAAAACTATTTTATTATATGCGTAAACGTATTATAAATAATAAAATGCGAATTGAATGAATGTATTAAGCGTTCTATGACATTTAGTCGGCACGGCTTTTTGATTTTTTCTCTTTTTCACTGTGGACGAGCTTGAGAGTTGACCGAGTGAAGAATAACCCGTCGATGTGGAGTCTCGACTCTCTCGATAAGTGCGCAGAGGTTTCCGCTTTAGCCAGAGACGTATGAGAAAATGAATTTCCCCTTTTAGTGCCACCATGGGCTTGATCTGTAAGACGGTCAGTGATAAGTAAACTTGCCTTTATCATGTATTTGATGTCTCACTTACCTTTTCTCTGAGTGCTATTTTGTGCACATGCCACAGGAACTCAGCGATGCCAATGATAAACGAGAAGAATACGCCCACAATTAAAACCACAAATAAACCTCCTACCGCATCCATGTCGAACTGACCCTCATCGTTTGTAGGACCGCTGTGATCGCAATTTGTGCTGTTGTTATTAAACCATTTATTTCGTATTTTATAGAGCACACCCTTCTCGCTAAGCCTGAGTATGCCCACACTAAGATTTGATCGGAAGTTGGCATCTGTGAAAAATATCAATTCAATCAATCCATATTGTATAGTTAAACTTATCAGTCTTCTTACTCAACGGCACAGCAATTCCGTAATGCTTCTCTCCAAAACTCTCACCAATCTGGGTAAGTTCACAATCGCGTTGCGTATAATATTGCAGACTTGTGGTCTCCATGAGAAAAGCGTATTTCCCCTTGTTCAGCTTCACCCGATCCACACCCTCCTCATTGTTTTTGGTAAATGCATCCGGCTTGACTGATAACATTTTGTTCCATGCCATACGATTTTCCGTGTCATTGGATTCAGAGAAATAAACTGAAGTAGCTCCACCACGAATAGTTCCAAATTGTATCTTGTTCTGATCAACCAAATCGTGTAGCGAGGCAATGCTGTTGGTCATCTTGGAGGAGGTAATAAACGAGGCCAGCTTAGCGATGTATGTTTGCGAGACAAGCAGGGCGAAAATCCACCAGAAAGCAGTCAGCAGGCGCATAGGAACGCCTCTAAAAAGACAGAAAATATTATTAAAACGTATATTTAATTACTCTTAAAGTTTATGAAGTTACATCTCCTGCTTTCTCTTTTTTTATTTTCCCTCTCTATTACTGAGATTATTTCTTGCTCTCCTAAATTTTCGTTCTGTCTGCTTACCCTCTTATAATGGCTTTCTCTATTGTCTAACAATTTTGTATACCCCACTCTTTGTCTTCTCTCCACCAACAGCACTTACCGTGGAAGCAGATCACAGCCTTGATTCAGAATGGAGCCCAGCACCAGCCACATGGTGTTGTGCAAGTGCCATGTGTTCTCCCGTTCCTCCTCGTTGTCCTCGTTAAGCTGCGGCGGCTCCCATTCATAGGGATCCATGCGACCGACCAGAATCAAGGCCATAGCAGTGATTAGCATGGCAACCATGAGATGCAGCCAAACATTCATGTTGTAGGGATTCAGAAAGCCATAAATATTTGCAGCCGGAGGAGGTTCCTTGTACGCCAGGATGCTAATGCCCAGCTGCATGAATGGAACTGTGAAATCCACAACAGAACGACGTGCCTGAGTAATGGTCAAATCACAAATGCCAATCTGTGCATTCTAAAGACAGGGACATGGCGAGGGGAAATTGATTAGACTATGATTTAAAGGACAATATACATATGAATTAGTTCTGCAACTCACATTGTCAATTAGCTGCCTAATTATGCCGTCCCATTCATCTGAGGTAGCATCGTAGCTGCCATATTTATTATCCCTCACTGGTTCAAAATGGAAATCAAATTTGCATTCCTCGGCCAGATTATACAGCAAATCAACGGCGTAGCCCTCAAAGCGTTCATTGCCTTCGTAGTGCACGCCTTCAGGTTCTGGTCTATTAATTAAAGCATTTCATTACCTTGAGTTTATCTTATTTTCAATCCAAATGCTCTACACTCACCGCCAGCTGAAGTAAGGCTTACCCACGCGTGTCGCTACCGTATACTTTACGGGCCTCTGTGAGAAATCTAACTTGGTCTCAAGACGTCGTTGTTTCACAGCCTGGGTTGAGTTCTCCCGTATCTTTTCAAAGTTAACCAACTGATATTCCTTATTCCAGACATGAGTTACCCGATCGATAATCGGATTATAAACCTCCAGATTAAAGTCCTCCCGCTGACCATTTGCAGTTATTTGAAGACGCTGTGTCTTATATGGCGGCTTCACTTGCTTTGGTGAGAGCTGGAAAAGAAAAGACAACAGAATACGTTTCATTGTGCTATTAAATACTCATATTCTCCATCTCCACGTACATCCTTCATCTGCTGTACCAAATGCGGTCCGGGTTGCCAAAAACCATGTCCGCAGCTGAACTGTGGTGTGTAGAAACCAGGAAGTTTATTCAGTTGTTGCACGGCATTAAAGAAAAGCACAACAGCATCGTAGATAAGCTGAGTACTCAACGCTATGAACTATGACAACAAGAGTCAAGATTATTACCAATTCTTATATATGTATAATTACCCCAGAAACTCACCCGATTATCTACGGTGTCGTCAAAGACATCGGTCTCATCGTGCACGGGTGGAGGAATATAACTGCGAATCCGCACAGCTGCCACGGCAACTCGGAACTCATGCGAATAGAAACGATCGATACCCGAGGTGTGTGTATCCAAATTGGTTAAGAAGAGGTTCTAGTTGAGTAAGATATATTTAGTTAACATCCAAATCAAATATTTACGAAAACTCACATTAAAAGACCCCGTCATGTTAAACCCGATCGATGCATTAATCACATCGGACATAATATCGGCCGAACAGTCGAGCAGCACGAACTTCTCACGCGAATTACTTATCCGTTTCCATAGTACGCGGTAATCATCGCCGCGCTGAAACTCTTGCAGCTTGATGCCGGTCTTGTGAAGCTGTTTCCACGCGAAGATGTGCTGTAATCGAGCAAGATCTGAAAGACGAAAGGAGAAGAGACTGTGAGCAAATCTAAGCTAATACAGGTTTTACGAAATGTAATATCCAATATTACTATTGTCTGTTCAGGACAGATCACTTGCAAATTAAAAAATATTTGAATTGAATTGAAGGTTGCCATATCAATTAGAATCAGATGTTCCAATCTATGGTATGAGCAGCTGCTTAGCATAATACTTAACAGTTATCACTAAGCAATGAACACATAGAGACCTCAAACAGCGGTTAAAGTTGCCCTTGGCCGATGGAATATGGCCTTTGGCCTTTGCCCTTTGTCCTTTACCCTTTACCCTTTGCCCTTTGCCCTTTGCCTTTTGCCTTTTGCCTTTTGCCTTTTGCCTTTTGCCTTTTGCTATTTGCCTTTTGCCTTTTGCCTTTTGCCTTTTGCCTTTTGCCTTTTGCCTTTTGCCTTTGCTTTTGCTTTTGCTTTTGCTTTGCTTTGCTTTGCTTTGCTTTGGTTTTGCTTTTGCTTTTGCTTTTGCTTTTGCTTTTGCTTTTGCTTTTGCTTTTGCTTTTTTTGCTTTTGCTTTTGCTTTTGCTTTTGCTTTTGCTTTGCTTTGCTTTGCTTTTCTTTGCTTTTGCTTTTGCTTTTGGTTTTGCTTCTGGTTTTGCTTCTGCTTTTGCTTTGCTTTTGCTTTTGCTTTACTTTTGCCTTGTTTTGGTTTTGGTTTTGCTTTTGCTTTTGCTTTTTCTTTTCTTTTGCTTTTGGTTTTGCTTTTGGTTTTG
Source organism: Zaprionus nigranus (assembly GCA_018903425.1). Taxonomy (NCBI): domain Eukaryota; kingdom Metazoa; phylum Arthropoda; class Insecta; order Diptera; family Drosophilidae; genus Zaprionus; species Zaprionus nigranus. The sequence goes on along the minus strand of JAEIGD010000015.1, from coordinate 3,038,939 downwards.
CTTTTGCTTTTGCTTTTGCTTTTGCTTTTGCTTTTGCTTTTGCTTTTGCTTTTGCTTTTGCTTTTGCTTTTGCTTTTGCTTTTGCTTTTGCTTTTGCTTTTGCTTTTGCTTTTGCTTTTGCTTTTGCTTTTGCTTTACTTTTGCCCTGTTTTGGTTTTGCCTTGCTTTTGCTCTTTGCCCTTTGCCTTAGAAACATTCTGAAAATAATTCTAAATTAAGGGTATTTCTTCGATATTTTCCACAATTTTCATCGCAAACACTTTTGGGAGGACTTTTTATACTACGTTTGACTAGCTTTGTCATTTAAAGTCAAAATATCACAATTCTTAGTTTAGAAAAATGTTGTAAGGGACCCTTTGTTCAAAATAAACACCTAAATTAAGGGTATTTCTTTAACCTGAAGCATTTATTTAGTGACAACAACAAATTAAGCAGTTATCAGCCGCGAAAATTTCCCATCAGTCTTGATGAAACTCACGTGCATCCCGTTCATAGGCAATTGTAAAGGACTTCCAGTCGAAAGCCTTACTGCGCAGTATATCGGACAAGGCTGTCGAAAGGATCAACTCCGAGGGCGCCACATTGACGGTCATCTGGTGATTAAGTCGCTCCCTGAAGGACTGCTGTGGATGCCAGTCAAACTGCAGATGGGGAATACCCGTCATGTTGCACAGCACCTCGACAATATCTGCAAAAAAGAGGCGTGTTTATTTTTGTTTAGAATGATTCGGCGAACTAACAAAACACACAATGAAAGTGCCGAGCAAAATAACTGAAATCGAAATATATATGTAAACATACTATATATGTACATATAGGATAGACCGAGTTTGTCTGGCAATGTTCCAAAAAAGCAATCACAAAACTCGCATCTAATATTTAAGGGGGCGGAACAACAAGGTATATCGTTTATTTACTGCGAAAATATTTAGATGTCATTTTTGCATAGCCAAAACATGGAAAACATCATTCAAGAAATCATTAACGAGGTTAGTGGCATAGTTTGAGAACTCTCTAACGATCGCTAGGAAATCATAATAAACGTGACATCAAATCGCGCTCTCTCGGAGCTTTTTCTCTCTTAGTTTTTGAGATCTCTCTCAGAAGCATTACTCGTGCACTCTCTCTCTCTCCCTTTCTCCCCTCCTTTCCCTATTGCTTTTTGTCTTTCCTTTGTATACACATGTGTCGTGTCTAGACATCGAGACAACGACTAATTTAATGACGCTGATATTGTATAAAAATATTTTAACTTTTTGTCGATCGAAAGTCAACTTACCACTGGCTGTCTTTGAACTTGGTCCGAAAATAGCCGCGACACCATTTCCAATCAAGTCACAAGCTACAAAATGAAATATACCAAAATGATAATAATCTGTTGAAATACTCTTGATTTACTCACATAAATCCTGCAGCACTATGCTATCGTCCACAGTAATATAATGTTTTATTGGCTCCAATTGCAGATCGGAGCTTTGCGCATTTACCTCCTCTACAACCGTATCGAAGGCCTCAGCCAGATGCATTTCCGTGTCAAAGAAAATGGCACCTGAAAAAGATAGATATATTATTTAAATAAGACAAGAAAGTAATGTACTTAAATATTAAAATGTTTAAAGCAATTTTAATAATATAAAGTAAATTTCTAAAATATATGTATATGTTATAAAGGAATCATTCGGATATTTTGAAAAACTTCTTTTATGATTGAACCATACCTATTTTAATAACTAATCCATGTTCATTTGCAGCACTGCGCGAAATCAACGCGATCATAATTAGGAAATTTATGGCAAACATAACTATAAACTTAAGGAACCGATTCGCCATAATTGGGAGAACTTAAATCAATATTTGCATATCGTTTATATAATGCACTGCACAACACAACACTCCACAATTCACTTTATTCATATACATATATGTGTATCAAATGAAAAATATCCCCATCGAGCGTAAGAAATATTCCACACGACGACTGCGAAGAATTCTTGGAAAAGGCAGCATATGAGACAAGTTGGGACCTGATCGGGGCGCTGCTCGCGAGGCACTGAAATGCCGATTTTTTGGAAAACGCCAGCAGAAGTGAGATCTCTGGGAGAGTGCTGCTTAATTTAGCATCAGTTCCGTGGCCATTAGCCGGGCAGGGTACGGAGGAGGAGGGGAAACCCAAGAGCTATTCGCTCGATGGAGACAATACAATGGTCACAAGAAACACGAGCAACAGCCCCGGACACATTGGGCCACGTCGACTGCGCCATGAGCTCTAGCTGGAAATGAGCCAAATTAGATAATGCCAAATGGTGCGTTATATTGCGTGTGTCTAAAGCCCACGCTGCCTGCTAAGTAGGGTGCATAAAAAATGCTTGCCAGAAAAATAGCTTTGTCGGACATATGCTAAATACGTTTATATATGTATGTATGTATGGTATACACCCTATAACATCCGTCGTAGACAGACAAAATCATTACCCAATTACTGGGAAAAATATCGTTTGAATCCATATTTTGTACGTTTTGTATTATAACTGAGACACAAATCAGACTCTTCAACTTATTCTCTAACTGGCCGTCTTGCTGCGCGTCTTCTCCTTGGAACTGCGCCTCGATGCCGCCGCCGAGGAACGTCTCGAGGATTTGTCCCCGCTGCTACTGCTGCTCGATATACGCATAGGCTTCTTGCGCACCCAGAACTTCAGAGCGAATATGAGCTCCGCCTTAAGTGCCTGCCACGGTGTGACATGCTCCTCGACGGCCACATTCTGCACATTCCACAGAAACTCAAAGATGCCCAGGATGACGCCAGTCAGCACACCTCCAGCAAGTACCAGGAAGACACCTCCCAGTTCGATAATAGACAATTCGTCGCCGTCCACCTCGTGGAAGGTTTCGCAGGTCACGTTGTGGTTCTTCCACCATTTGTTCTTCAGCTTGTAAAGTTCCCCCTTTTCGCTCAATTGGAGTATGGAAACACTCAGATTTGTACGATAATCGGCGCCTGCAGGAGAACATGATATATTTGTAATATTTAATAAAGAACTAAAGAAAACTATCGTCAAATATATAATCAACTAGGAGCGACCCAGCTCACTATGGGTATAAATATAAACATACATTTCATATATGATAAAGATCCAACACTGGCACGTGTTGTGCTTTGCATACAAATTTTCATATATTACGATGGGATCAAAGGAAAATGTTTAGATTATAAATATAAGCAAAAGACCTGAATGGCCCATCATAAGCTGTGGCTGTACTAAAATACAACATAGAATAGTCAACAAAGTAGTCCGAACAAGAAATATGCAATTGTATTTGAATATAAAAACTCACAATTCTAGTTCTAAGTTTACTGAAGTCAACGTAACCAAGTCCAAATTGCATGCTTTTATACTACTCCCTGTAAAAATAGTGTCTTTTACGTTCCATTACATTATATAATACGTTCAGATAATAAAATATCGATTCTTGGAATTAGGATTAACCAGTAAGAAAAGCAACAGTCGCGCAACACGCGACAGTGGGATACCCTTCGACCTAGTATGTTCCCGTGTAGTTTAATTTCTTAAATTCATACACAAATGCATATGCACATGCTTTGAAATTAATCCCGACAGATGGCGCTCGTGCTACGCGCTCGCCCGCCTCCCTTGTTAGCTGACGCACTTGGTTTTATGCTCATACTTTCTTAAATAACTTTTGTGTTTATTGTCCGATCGGACTGAAATTTGGAGACTACGTAGATATTTCATTAAGCTTAGTATATGTTAAGTCAGAAAAGTCTATCTTTTAAACAGCGCTTACGAATTGAGTTCAAAAATTAAATTATTGATTTGTGGGGGCGGTGGGCGTGGCACCTAACATTTGAAATAAACTTGATCTGCTTGATCCACACAGGAGTCTTCCTGCCAAATTTGGTAACTCTAGCTTTTATAATAGCTGAGATCTGTGCGTTCATACAGACGGACAGACGGACAGACGGACAGACAGACAGACATGGCTCAATCGACTCGGCTTGTGATCCTGAGCAAGAATATATATACTTTATGGGGTCTCCGACGCCTCCTTCTGCCTGTTACATACATTTGCACAAAGTTAGTATACCCTTTTTTGACCATTTTCAATGGTCGAAGGGTATAAAAATATGGATGACAATGTTGTGTCCCCTCAAAGCTTACCCAGTGGTACTGCCAGTCCGTAATGCTTTTCACCAATCTGTCCGCCAATTTGTCGCAGATCGCAATTTCGTTCAATGTTGTAGGTCATGCTGGTGGTTTCCATGAGGAAGGCATATTTTCCCTTCTCCTTTCGCACACGATCGACACCCTCTTTGTTGTTGCTGGTGAAGGCGGAGGGATTAAAGCCCTTCATCTGATTCCAGGCACGCTGATAGTCCGTGTCATTGGACTCCGAGAAGAAGAGCGAGGTACTGCCGCCGCGCATGCTGCCATATTTGACAGTGTCCTGTTCAATCAGATCCCCCAGACTGTTGATGGTGCTCTGCCACTTGTTGCTGGTCAAGAAGGCAGCCAAATTAGCTGTGTAAGTGCTGAGCATCATCAGGGCAAAGAACCACCACATGCCAGTTAAGATTCGCATATGAGGACCCCTAAACCAAGTATACTATATATAGAAACCATTTGAAGCTTTATTCCAACACAAACCTGGGTAGAATATCACAACCCTGTTGCATAATGGATCCAACCATCAACCAGCAACTGTTGTTCACATTCCAAATATTCTCCAGCTCATCCGGATCGACAATAGCAGGATTCGGTGGCATCCACTCGCGGTATGAAAGTCTGAGAGAGAGAGAGAGTCTTGATCAGAATCTGTTAAGCAATTTCAGTTTTCCAACTCACCTGGCAATCAGCACAAAAGCCAAAGTCATTATAAGCTGTGCAAATATCATATATATCCAGACATCTGAAGCAAAGGGATCCAAGAAGGCAAATGGATTCTTCTGTTCCGGCGGACTCTTGTAATGCAATATGCTGATACCCAGTTGCATGAAGGGTACCGTAAAATCAACTGCCGATCGTCGCAGTTGCGTTATAGTCAAATCACAGACACCGATTTGGGCATGCTAAAGAAGAAGTTGTTCATCTGAAGAGACCACCTTATTGAAGCACTTACATGATCGATGAGCTTGCGTATGATACCATCCCATTGCTTAGTTTCGGGATTGTATTTTCCATTTCCATTGACAATCATAAACTCATAATCAAATTCCATAATTTCCGATAGTTTCCCAATGAGATCTACAGCATAACCTTCAAACTTTTCTTGCCCTCTAAAGTTCTCATGATCTTCCCTGAAAAGGAAATAAAATTGATATACTTCTAGAATAAAGATAACCAAGTTTTGTTTATATTAAACTCACTTCATCATAAAATATGGTTCTTCAAAATGTGTTACAACCGTATAAACCTTTCTCTGTACCGAGAAGTCTGTGGCGGGTGCTGAGCTCTCCATTTCAGGGCTAAGCTTTCGGACCTTGATACCATTGTCCGGGGTCCACACCATGAGGGGTTCATTAACTGTTGGCTTGTAGATTTCCAGATTAAATTGTGTACGCTGTCCGTATTCGTCCAGCTTCATGTTTTCCGTCTTGAAACTTGGCTCTACATCATCTTCTGATATGGTCTTCATGGCGTTCACTACATGAGCACCCATTATCCAGGGGTTGCCATAGGTCATGCCACAGTGACTGTTGGGTGCATAAAACTGTTGCATAGAATTGATTACATTGCGCATTGAGTTGGCAAAGAGTACCACGGCATCGTAGATCAGAATGGGTAGCATCATTTGACTATTAAGAATTTGCTGTAATTGAAAGAGATATTCTTTAAGTTATAAAATAAATATCAACTTTATCGCAACTTACATCAACTTTGCTTGGGCGCGTTTTCTTGCGTTCATAGGGATTCGAGTCTACAACTTTCAGCCGTACTGAAGTTATATTCGCCTTAAAGTCTTCATTATAAATGTCTTTTAGCCCAGAGCTGTGTGTGTCCAAATGTGTAAGAAACCAATTCTAAAGGAGAATAATACTGTACTGTATATCGAATAATGTTTAAGTTTGTTAAAGACCAACTCGAAAGGGTCCTTGCAGCTTAAAGTCCACAGAGATTTTCAACAGTTCTTTCAATGATTTCGGTTCACAGTCCAAAATAATATGATGTTCATGGAACGTTTCGTCTGCCTCCTTCCATAATATGCGATAATCCTCAGCGTAATCAGCTAAATTGCGCAACTTTAGATAATCGCTATTCAGTGCGTGTACATTCATTAGATCCTGCAAACGGGCAAAACCTGGAAAGTATATAAACCAGAAAAAATGGCTACCTTCGTAATGCCGAAGTTTCTTGCAGATATAATGATTCAAATCGTTGGACATGTACAACAATTTGATGAATATCTAGACTGTTCCAAA
>JAEIGD010000015.1:0-30000 GCA_018903425.1 Zaprionus nigranus | reverse complement strand
CGCAATGGCCAAATTCATCTCGCCATTCGCATTGCGATACGGTTCGTGGCGATAGATTCGCACACTGCACTGCGGACACGTGCCCAACTGCTCGCCCAGCATCTTGTCCAGCACGCGCATCTGATAGCAGCCGGCGCAAATCTGATGACCGTTCTGGCACTGGAAGAGCGCCGTGAATGGCAGTGTTTTGCATACGATGCAACGGTAGGCCTCCAAGTCGGGACCATTAAACCCCTCCGAGGAGGGCACGTTGGCAAGCTCATCGTCGGAATCGAATTCAAGCTCCGGTTCTGCTTCAACTGGATTTTCCTCGATGGACATATTGAAATGGTTTTTATATCTTGATATATAAAAAGAGCTGTAAGTACAATTTGAAATATATCTTTTGAGTATGTTCGTACGTGTTCTACTGGATCGTTACTAGAGTCTACCTTTTATACCTTATACCTATTTAAATATGCCTTAGCATACTTTGATGCATGTTCAATCGTAAGATACCCTCTACAATTCGTTGACACTTTCTAGAGAACCCTTTTTACTTCAATGAATTAAAGACATACGGTTATATTTATCTCTCTTAGCTCTAAATTCCATTACACAAATAACAAATTATAAAGCAAATATAATTTGTATTGCAAAATGTTTAAAGATAAGTGTACTGAGTATCTGGTAATATGTTTTGAATTTTGTACTGCTTTGAGTTAAAAATTTATTTAAAATTCAGGTTCAGCATCCAAAACCTATAAACAGAATGCAAAATTACACATCACAATGCGATCTGATGCGGATTCTGAACTGTAAGAGTTTTGAATTTGAGGATTGTGAAAGCTACCCTCAAATAAAACCTCCTGTCTCGCGTTATTGTGTCGAAGTGAAAGTTGACAAAAATGCTGTTGCTAACAAGAGTTGTGGAAGTCGCTTTAATATGGAAGAAGATGATGTCCTGGATGTTTGGAAGCGCAGCCCCAAGAAGGAATCACTGTCATATTATGGCGTTGACTCGAATAAAATAAAACCCGAAGCAATAGCCTATAATGAAGTAGTTGCCAAATGCCTTTCTAGGGTCAATGTACAAAAACAACAAGTGCCGAAATTAGCCAAAAAGTCTGAACCCGACTTGCCTAAGAAGTGTCGAGGAAGTAACGTACTTAACCAACAATTATTGATGGCGAAAATATCCCAAATGCCCAATATGCAGAAACTTCTACGTCCAGGTAATGCTCCTTATTGTTTTCAAAGGCCCTATCCAATGGATTCGCCAAAGTATCTATTGACGTACCGCGAGTCCAATGCAGCAGCTGTTCCTCATAACTATGAAAAACTTTATAAGGATTTGCTGATATGCTTTGACTAGAGAAGAGAGAGAGAGAGAGAGAGAGAGAGAAAGAGACATATGTATATATCCTCTAGGAAACTTATAACAAAATCGAACAATCAGATCGTTCCAGTGAAGACGATAGTTTATTTTATCAAGGTTTGAAATTCTTTAATATTATTAAGTATAGAATTTTTTATAGAAATAATATTAAGTTTAAGCAAAATATATTCAACTAAACTCACCTGTAAAGGCTACTCAACAGGTCCTGCTCCGTCACCCACTTAAAGTACTTTAAATCTAATTCCAACTACGTTTAAGTCGCTCTGTGGAAGGAGGATAAAAGGATGGAAGGAGGAGGAGTTGCTCATGTTCAGTTAAACAAAATGAAATTAACTTAGGAAAGTCACATGTTTATTTAAGCTGCTCCACACGAGCACGACAGTAGTCCCATGGTGCTCGACGGGGTGCTATGCTACGAGCCACTTGGCTCGATGCTCGTGGCTCATGGTGCTCCAATTCTGGCGTGCTCCGACACTTAAGTTTAGCTCTAAGGGCCTTCACACATATACTTAAGTTGTTTGACTTGTTTTTTTTTTTTTTTTTTTTGATATTTTGCTTTGTTTTTCCTTTTGCTTTTTGTTCTCTTCTGTTGTGTCTTCTGTCGACGTCGCAAAGGCCCCGAGCAGCAAAGGGCACAAGATGCAACACACTCGACAAGGGGTAACCGTTTTGTTGGTTGGTGTTGGCAAAACATTCGAATTTTCGGCTTCAGGATTCTGATTTTGTTTTTGTCTTTGGCACACACTGATTCCCCTTAGTTTATAAGCAAAGCAGCTCGGGAATACGCAGCGTGTCAGAGTTTGCATTAGAGCTGACATGCCTGCAGGGACAATACCAAAGCCAGGCCCGGGCCATTGATGTGAGTGAGTGTGTGTCCCGGGATGTCTACCCGAGTTCTCTCCTTGCCCTGCGACTTGTCTCGACTTGATTGAGTTTTATGCACAGTTTGCTCTCCTGTGTTACTTAATAGCCGCCGGTCCTGAGCCACGTGGCATACATGCTTAATTTAAGTGAAGCTGACGATGACGATGACGACGCAACGAGGAGGATGACGCTGACGCTGACGAGAGAAGGCGGTGACTGATAAGCTGCGCCTTTTGAAGTTTGTCCTTGGTGCTTTTGTATATAAAGGCGAGCTTAAGAGATCTCCCTGCCGGATATAGGCAGTCCTGCCTTCAACTTGAGCTGAGCCTCGCTTCGTCGTTGACGTCATCATTGCACTTATTGTCGTTTGTTGAGTTTTTGGCTTGCTCTTCTTTCTATTCTCATTTTGCCACTCACCTTTATTTGCCTAGCGATTTTCCATTTATACAAAAAGCACAACAATTTTCGCATATTTTTTTGAGTACACATTCACATATATTTACCTATTTGAGTTTTGGCTTTAGCTAAACTTGGAGTCTGGTCTTTTGTGCCTGGTCTGGCAGCAGGTCAGAATGGGGGGGGCAATTCAATGGGTCGCATTCATGAGCTGTCTGCGCGTCTCCTCTTATCTTATTTTGGTATTTCACTTTTGAGTTGTTTACTTTTTTCATGGCTGTCTGCGCATAGGTTGAACGAATGCGCAAGTGTTTGTTTGTGTGTGTGTATTTGGCAAGTCATGACTGTTATATGATGACGCAAAGTTAACGTCATTATGAGCGCATAAAAGATAAACATGTACGGTCGATGTCATTTGAAGAAGCTTAGTTTATTCAATCAGATCTTTAAGTCGGACAGTTATTGAATTAGAGTAGATTCTATTTACATTTTTTCTTCACTTTTTCTTTATAAATAATCGATTGAGAATTTTTTCCTTTCTGTGTTCGCATCCTCTTTTTCCCATTTTCTCGATTAGCAACACTTTCAAGTCAGCTTCAATTAGACGTCAGTGCCTTGGCTAAAATGCAAAGTGGCTTTTCTATTTGTTCAGTCCGGCGTTTCTGCAGCCTTTCAGGGCTTATGCAGCCCAAGCGGAGAAATCTCCATTATGCAGGCCAATCGAAGCGCAAAGCGCCACTCAAAGTCAATTTCAAGGCGTCCGTCAGTCGATTTGGGTGCTACTAAGTCCCCATATCGAATCAGACCGAACGCCAAGGTGAGTCCAAAGTCTGTTCAGCAGTTGCTATGTCGGCTTGGGAGCCAGTTAAATTATGCATGATATTTCAACAGTCCCACCCCCTTCCCCCTACACACACACACACACACACAACCATCACTTGCGTTTGCCCCTGAAATTAGGCAACAACAAAAATTATGATTATGATGTGTTCATTGTTTTAATGCGCTCCATAGCCATAGGCAATTTGCCAAAAACGCACACAAACATAAGCAGCAAGTAGACATACACACATACACAAACCCACACACACTCCTATACAAAACGGGAGCAACTTTTTTGCCGGCTCAACTTTTCAAGTGCTTACAAATCGTTCTTTGTCTGAAATTAACTTTGAACTGGTATAGCGCCTTTCTGCAGACTTTTGCGACATTTAGAACGAAAGAATAAAATACATATAATATAATAATAATACCTGCTTGTCATCTATGTAAATATATATACAATAAAATAATTGGACTATAGGAACTAATAAATCACTGTTTTTCTTTTGTTAACTTGGTTTATTTATTGAATCTTTTCTTTAAGAACTCAAAACTAAACTAACATTCTCATAAAATCCCATAAATATATGATAGGTTTCATTGGATTGTATACTATAATATATATACATATAATATATATATAATCTACTAGGTGTATTATATATATATATATTATTCTTATATGCATGATCTATCGATTCTATCATTCTATCATTTCTAAGTAAACGATCGTAGTGATGATTCTAATTAAATATCGATGGTAATTTAATTAATAATTTTTAGAATATTTAAAACTATAATTAATTGCCGCTTTTCAATGTCAATGCAGGGTATATGAAGTGCGTATTTATCGCAATGTGCAACCTTTAATTCTTGTTGGTTTTTGTCTTTTGGCACTCGAATTTTGTTTACATTTCGTGCTGCTAATCACATGCAAATCCTTTTAAGTCGCCGTGACTTTGTGACTCGGGCGCATAATAAGCTCATTTGTAATGGAAATAAGTAGACTGGTGTACACACATACGCACACACACACACACACGCACACAGACACGTAAGTACGTTTCTTTATGCGTGGGGATGTGGGGGGTGGAGGTGCCTGTTTGTGTTTGTAATAGCTGCAGGTTATTTGGCATAACCTTTTTTGTAGCTGTCGCTGCCATATCCAGCACCAGAACTCTCTCTGTGTCAGAGTGTGCGTGTGCCCTCACAGTTAGACTGCTTTTATTTATGATTTAGCAGTATGAATGTATGTGTGTGTCAGAGTGTCTGTGTATGTGTGTGTGTGTTTGCTCTGCCACATTAAAATATGAATCTAATGTTCATTTTATGCGCGTAATTTACGCTGTCAGCCAAGGGCGAAGTGAGGCCAGGCAGGAGAGGAAGACAGCTCTTTGCCCTATCAGGTACTGCTTCCGTAGTACCAGCATAATGATGTGTGACTCTGCGAATACTGTGTGTGCTTTAAACTGGCAAATATATGTTCAAGAGAAATGCATAGAAAGTTTTGCTTGAGATCTAATTCGATCTAATTGGTATAAGGCTGCATCAACAGTTGTAAAGACAATAATAATTCAAATAAACAATATACTTCTGTTTTCAGAAAGGGAGTAAGTAAATTTCAATATATTTACCGAGTTACAAAAACCTAAAACGAGTTATCGCTTCGAAGCAGGCCAATCAATACAAATCTATCATGACGCCATTTTGCTAGTAACTAATTCTCAGAACCCAGGTTGGGTTCACATAACATTCGTGTACAAACACACATAAACGTTAATAAATTTACATACAAATATATATAGTTATATATATATATATATATATATATATATATATATTTTATAAAGTAAACTTGGCATACGATAAGGCAACATGGCAATTAGACCTGACTTTACCGTGCTTGCGTTCAATTCCTACGCCGATTATATTCGGTCGTTTATGACCATTGATGACATTCGATATATACAGAATCAACGAGTCACTAAAGAACTAGTAAAACTTGGTTATCGCAGCACAAACCGTATCTACGATGAGACGGACTTTTATAAAGTTAAATCAAAAACTGAGGACTTGCTCAATCCGACAATTAAATCAATTGTAATGTGTGGACAATTCCTTAAAGGAGACGATCCCGGGCTGTTGGCATTAGCCGCACGGGAGGAACCAAATATGCTGCAGACGCTTTCGGTAAGAATCAGTGGAACTACTACAACATTTCTAAAATTATTTTCATAACGTATTTTAAATTGAAGACCATTATCTTTATTGTGGCGCGCCAGACGAGTGGCTTCGATATTTCAGGATATATTGATTATTCTGCTAGCTTGCGTAGTTATAATTTGGATTTGCGTGGATCAACCAACTGGAAGCGGGTCTTTGATGGTACCGAAAAGTTGCGACCAAAGTCCACAGACTTGAGCTTTTATGATTGGCAGAAGAAATTCTTTGCCTACAACGACAGTGAAAACTATCATACTTGTCAGATTGGGCAAGCCTTATCTTTCACGCACAAGGGCGACCACAAGATAATCCAGCCAGACATTAAGCCTGGGCAAAATTTTGGGAATGTCAAGCGTACAACGATTGATTTTTCGAACTTGGGATCTCTAGTATTATACGATCATATTGTCAGAAAGAAAGTTTAATCAGCCACAAATATATTTTACCTTGTACATTTCAATTTCCAGTTTATGAACATCACATTATATATACTTTAGCAAAGCACCTAAACCCGAGTTTGGGATCTCTAGTATTATACGATCATATTGTCAGAAAGAAAGTGATTTATTAATGTAAGTTTTACTAAAAATGTATTTAACAAGTTTCACTATTTATTGGCAATTTGTCATTTCAGGGTTTCATACAGCGAATTGTTCTTAAGAAACATTGTTGTATTCTGTTTGCGAAATACACGTCGTCGACCGTAAATTGAAAACCTTTATGTCCGGATACAAAACGAGTTTAATTAATTTTTGACGCTCAGCGTACTGGACATTGCCGCTTTTCTTTGACGAACTAACAAAAAAACAAAACGAGAGCAGTCGCGCAAAACGCGACAGTGGGATACCCTTCGACCGATGTTGCCATTAAAAGTATCTATAGTAACTGCTGTATGATACTCTCTAATCTTTAATAGATTCAATAGATTTAATAAAAGCAGAGGCTACTAAATGAAATGAAGCCATACCTCTTACCCTATGGAAAAACCCTTAAATTGTATACTTATACTTTCTTGAATAACTTCTGTGTTTATTGTCCGATTGGATTGACATTTTGAGGAGGCTTAGATATTTCCATCGGCTAGGTATATATCGAACTTGTATAAGTCGCGTATAAATCGAATTTCAATGAAATTTCTTTGCGTGGTTATGAATTTGTGTGAGTGGGGGGCATGGCATTCAGAATTGAAAATAAACTAACTCTCCTGATCTGATTGTATTTTTCTGGGTTTTCACCCATCCTCAGCAACAAATGTTGGATCAGTTCTTTCTTTTTCATCCCAGTTCAATTCAATTCAATGAATTTCTTTTTTTTTCACATTTAAGAAATTATTTTTAATTTAAAATTCATCATAGTTTAATATTTCAATTTAAAATTAAAATTATAATTATTAATTGTTTTTTTCTTTTAAACAGTCAATTGACCATTGTTCGACTATAAATAAATAAATAAATAAATAAACTTCATGCCAAACTTATGCACTCCTAAGGTGCGTTGCAAACTTCTAGCCAAAAATTAATGTACCCTCTGCAAGGGTATGAAAACTCAGGAGAAATGGAGAAGAAAGCTATGAAAGTGGAAAAGAAACAGCAGCAGTTGGCTTTTCTAAATAATAAACAGTTCTAAATCATTTCAACAAATGCTTGCAACGTGATTTCCGTTTGTTGCACGTGCAACGAGCAGCTGACGGTGTTGGCACGCCTCCTCGCCAACCACCCTAATGGGCTGTCAAAGCAAAAGTTATTGGCAACCCGTTTAAGAGCGATAAATTCCTTTGATAACTGGCAAATGGCCGCTATAAAAAATTAACAAAGAAACGCTTTGCGAGGGGGATACATGCAGCACTCAGTCCACTCCACTCTGTACTTCCTTATCCCATTTATTTGCTAACCCAATGACCAGTTGTCTCACAGAATTATGAAACGCATATAATTAATTTCTTTGTTATTCTTATTTGATACAAACGCTTATTGATTAAGGAAAGTAGATAAATATATGAACATGTCAATAGTCATAGAATATGATCATATAACACAATAGACTCATAAAGCTTCGATTTTAATACTGAACGCGCCACATTGATGGAAAATTTGGACGGCCTTGTCGTAACTGGGACGATCTTCAGATCCGATTTGTTCATAAACTTCAGATCTTTTAAGTATAATACCGATTGCCAATTGGCGCTGTCGGTGTGTACGATTACTCCCTTGTGCCAGTCGTAGAAACTCAGGTCAGTTGGCTTTGGTTTTAGCAGTTTGCGGCCTTCAAATACAGCTGGCCAGTCGGTATAATCGGCTACCTTAAGGGTGCACTCCCGCAAACTCTGCTCGAAGTCGATATAACCGGCAATGTCAAATCCATCTCGCTTCGTCACCTGCATGAAAATGATGGTCTGGGAACATATAAAGGGTTTTAAAAGTTTATCCAATACAAAAGTTTAAAACCTCTTACCGCCATCTTCTTAAGAAGATTCGGTTCCTCTCTAAGCGCCAACGCTTCAAGTACATCATCGTTGATGTTGCAGTACTTTCCGTATAACTGCTGTGATACTGATTTCGGATTCATAGTCTCGTATATTAGTGCCTTCATCTTATTGAACTCGTCTGCCGAGTATACTTTGGTACGGTAGGCGAGCATAGCAACGTTTCTCGCCATCTTAATGCTTGATAAATACTTATAGTCCTTTTTAAAATTTAACTTCGACTCCACATACTCTTCGTACGTTTTGAACTTATCAAGTTGAAAATCTAGATTTCGCGCCATGCTCTAGCTTTGGTAAAATAATATTTGATATCCTTTTTATAAAATAGATTTATATATATTATAATATTATGTATGTAGCAAGATGTAGTGAGGCCCACAATGAGCTTATGACTGAGCTCCCCGAAATACAAACACTTTATTTATCAACTTACTGACAACTATTGCCAGGATTGCTTTAATGAGTTCAGAAAAACTTTATATGCATTCAAACCAGTACTGAATATTTCTAAAATTATAATTTATATTATTAAATAAACTAGTTTTTTGTTGTGCTTTGTAATTATATTTTATATACTTTAAAAACAAAGTTACCTTTGGCATAACGATGGTTTTATACCCTTGCAGTTCTTTATCTTATCCGAATATTTCCATAATAATTATTTTTATATAATGGTGCAGAATTGAAAAATATTGCATGTTGCTCTTGATAGCTATAATAATTCCAATTGCTAGACATATTTAAATGGCTTATGAAAATCTCTCTTTCTAACTGATTGTTTCTAAGAAAGGTATAGTATATAGCTGTCCGACTTTAATTACTGTCAAAATTTAATTGGCACTGATGAGTTAAGTTAGTTTAAAAAACAATACAATTTTCGTTGTTGTACTTCATATAAAAACCCTAATTTGGGCCGATTGTTCCTATTTACAATTATTTAAATACATAGAAGAAGTGTGATGTAGTAAATTTGCAGTATCTTGACAAATAACAAAAGTCGGCCAATAGTTTGTATGGTAGCAATGTGATATATCAGTTCTATCTGGCTCGTTCAGACTTATTTACGATGTGCAGCAACAAGAAGCAAGTGGGCCAAGTTTCATATAAATAGCTTAAAAACTGAGAGATGAGATATGGTGCTGAATAAGAATATATACATTATGGGGTCGAAGATGTCGCTTAAAGTTCTGCTCTCTGCTCTCTTAAGTTCTGCTCTATGAATTTCCTTATGAACAAACACCAAAAAAATATTAACAGCAGTTATAAACCAAGTAACGAAAGCTAAGCCTTGAAAATAAATTATCTTTGCACATATTTCTTGCCCTGTCTCACCCTCTTTACCCACTGTCCGCAGCAACTGTAGCGGGACAATCAGGAAACGCCAGAGTGCTGTAGCCTGCAGTCAGGGAGACTGCAACGGAGAAAGTGGAAAGCGGAAGGAGGAGGAAGAACAAAGAAAAAGCGAAACGAAAAGCGCAGCTAGAAAACGCTTTTGTGCACAATTCGATTATTTAGGTTATTATTTTTAAATGATATTTCCCGTTGGCAAACGGGTTAGCGTGTTTGGATTGCAATGGAGCCGCCGCTGGAGAAACCCATTATCTGAGACAGGGCACAAGCTGCAGAGGAAATTAAGCAAAATGGGCTGGGGCGGCTGAAGAGGAAGGGTATTGAAAAGAAAACAAGTATTCTAGCATCTAGAAAGTATCTGCTATAGTCATGGGGAAGGGGAAGGCATGCTCAAACAAAAGATCAAATTAATAGCATAGCCAACAACGGCAAGCTGCAAGAGCAACAGCAACAGCAACAGTAACAACAACAGCAACAACAAGAACAACAAACACAGCTTGCATTGGCGCAACATTTGAACAGTTGGCCTCGGGTCGCAGGTTGTGCCCTGTGTGCCCCATTTGAACCGGTATAAAACGCACGTCTTGCCACAAGCAAAGCATCACAAACACTTCCGGAGTTCCATAAGCAACTAGCGGGCCGAAAATGACATCCAAGAACACACTGATCTTTGTCCTGGCAGCGCTCTGTTGCCTGGTGGCCACCGAGGCAGCTGCCCAGCGACGCAATGGCGTCGTGCGGTCGGCCGTGATCGAACAGCCAGAGGACTCGAAGGCTGAGCTTGAGGCACAGCAGGAGTTGGCGGAGGCCGAGGAGGAGGATGCTGAGCAGCAGCAGCAACAAGAGGTGCTGGTAAACGAGCACCATGAGACCGCTACTGTCAGCCTGGAAAGGCAGCAGGAGTTGACTGCCCGCCCGAGCAAGGATGATGCACGTGCCAGGCGTGTGGTGCGTCGTGGTCGTCGCGGCAATCGTCGTAATCGTCGTCGTGGTGCTCGTCGTGGTCGCCGTGGCAGTCGTCGTGGCGGTCGTCGTGGTGGACGTCGTGGCCAACGTCGTGGCGGACGCAGGACGCGTCGTGGTGGCAACCGCAACCGCAACCGTCGCAGCTCGATCAGAAGACGTGGTGGCAGGCCTAACCAGGGCTAAGAGCCAAGTATACTGAATCATCCACTCACACACCGATAGATAAAGTGATTCTACCAAAGAGAAACACACACACACACACACACTGGCGCACACATACAAAACAATTAAGCACTGAACTAGCCCTTGTATGTTTTATACTTACTCTAATTTTCCCAATTCTCGAATAGAATATATATATATATTTCACATTTTAGCTAAATCGTATATGAGTTTTTTTCTCAGGTGTACAAGTATAACTGTTATATGTTATATACTACCTTATTTGTCGCTTTAAGCATTGATTAATTATATTTTATAATTTGATTCGTCTAATTCATTTATATGTACGAGCCATAACAACCCGCTAGACATATAAAATTTGTTTATGAAAATCTTAATTTATGAATCACATGTTCTATAGAAGCTTTAGAATATAGTTGTCCAATATTGAAAAAAAGGGAAATGTGTATATACAAAAAAAACCAAAAAATGCTATACACTTGAAACTTGGTACAGATGTTCGGGAAGAATGTACCAACAGAACAAAACAAAAAAATCGAAATTCGATTATACGTAACCCGCTAAAATTCGCCATACTTTTTGAAGACACCTCGTATAACTAATGTCGGTACTAAAAAGTTGAGCTGGAAAAGTTTGTTTGTTTGCAATGCCTTAAAAAACTACGAAAGTCAGACGATAGCAGTTCGACGATACATCGGTATAATGTTCCAATCGAAATCAAATGTGCCAAGTTTTATCAAGGTAGCTCTGAGATGTAAAAGACTATCGGACAGACTGACATAGCTAGTTCCACTCGCTTGTCGATGTTGATCAAGAATATATAGTGACATATTCATTCCCCATATGAAAAACTTAAACTCGATCTTTTGAAAGCCTCTTCAAAAGCCTCACCGTAAAAGTTCCCTCAAGACACTAATCGTCAAACGAGAAGAAGCTTAAGTAACTGATAAACAAAGATGTAAAGCTCTGTAGAACTTTAAAGTTTGCTGGTCCATAAAAATAATTCTGTCAGTTAGTTTATATTATTATATATACATGTATATATATATTATATATATATATTACTTTAACTAATATTCATTCATTTTCATTTTGTTGAAGCTTCTCAAGAATAATATCCTTATTATTCTTCATATATCATAATGTATTGCACAAGATATATACACTTTTCTGTCCCAACAGATACAGGATATAGGAGTTACCAAACAATGCCTTCTCCCGCCGATTCTTCAGTCTGTTTGCCGTACAATCCTTCCGCAAATTGACTCTTTAACTGCATGAATAACAGGAAATTTAAAGCGTCAGATAATTCACTCTGCGTCGGAATTCTCTGGGTGCCACAGAGAACTTTTCAGCAGTATGCGAAAAATGCCCGTAGTGAAAATGCCAGAGGCCTCCACCTCCTGAACATCAACAGCAGCAGCAAAGGGAGGGGAGGGAAGCGAGGAACGTCGTCGCCGTCGCCATCGTCACCGGTTCCTGCTCTGGCTGAACGAGGCGACGTGACATGTGACAAGAACTTGCCGCGGCTGCCTGCAACATCTGCTGCTGCTGCTGCTTCGCTGCTGCTGCTGTTGTTGCCACAGTCTGCTGCCTTATGCCTGGCTTCAAAAATGATGAATGTGCCAATGTTTCTGGCCTGCAGCAGGAGCGCCAAAGGAGGCACATGAGACACATGAGGCACAGAAGGCAGCCGGCAGCCTGCTGTCAGCGTTGTCTCAACTTATCCTGGACTACACTCGGGCAAACTTCTTGCCAGTGTTGGCACTCGGTTTGGTGAAAGTTGTGCGGCCGCCAAGTTGAGTCCATTTTCGGATTATTAGGTAACACTTGGTGCAACATTCGCATGCAGCTCATCGTCGTGTTGCAACTTTATCAGCGATATAAAACTTTTTCTAGTGTAACAAGATGAAGCGGTGAACGAGTTTGCCAGGCCAAACACGCATAAAGCCTCAAAACAGCTGCAGGGGCTACAACAGGCCGGGGGGTGTGGAGGGGGGGACTGGGGCACATTGCAGGAAATTAAATCCATTTGTTGGTGCAACACCGGCTGCCTCATGCAACATCATCATGTGCACATTTTGATGGGCAGCCAAGCGCATTGATGAGCATTTTCTATTGTCATTGTTTCATGCAGCCCGTGCTCGGGTGGCAACTCTATAATAATGCTGCACTGCAGACTGCAACCCTTACTCTCGTTCACCCAACCAACCTGACTTGAAGTTACTTTTGGCCGTTTAATTAAGCGCACAATGTGCATTGAGAATTTTCTAATTTCCTTTTCATCAACTCCGACATACGCGCTTATCAACCTCTTGCTCTGATGAATAGACAACAGACGTGTATGTGCCTGTGTGTGTGTGTATGAGTGTGTGTGTGTGACAAGAGTCTGTCCCTGCATTTGAAAAACATTAAGCTATCCATTGTTTGCCTTTTTGAGCAACAACAAAAGCCATAAAGCCAAACAATTTAGATAAGAAATAAGACAAATGAAATGAATTCGGCTGCCGTATTGACAATTCCTTTTTCAAACAACTTTGTGGCTTCAATTGGAAGCCGTTGATTAAATGGATCAGGCCCTAATATTAAGGCCATAACTAATATTTATCTAGTTCGGTGGGAAGGGAATAACTCACAAAGATAACTTCCACAGCTGCATAAACACTTTCGTAATTATGACTGAGTTGGGGCGTTGTTTCTTCTCACAAACTATAGCCCTTCTTGCTTGTAAAAGATTAATAACATTAAAAACGAGTAAGAAAAAGCAACAGTCGAGCGGCACGCGACAGTTATATACCCTTCGACATAACGTATCCTGTTAAATTTATACACATACATATACGATATGTACATACTTTACAAACTTACTCTGGACAGATAGAGCTCACGCTCGCCTGCCTTCCTTGGTGTTATGCTCATAGTTTGTTAAGTAACTTCTGTGTTTATTGTCCGATGAAATTGAAATTTGGAGGATGCGTAGATATTTTGATCAGCTTAATAGTTGTCAAAGTAGGAAAGTTGTATCTTTTACACACCGCTTACAAATCAACTCTTGAAAATTAAATTATTTATTTGCAGAGGGTGGTGAGCGTGGCACCTAAAATTAGAAATTAAATTAAACAGCGTATAGTATACAGGAATCTTCCTACCAAATTTGTTACCTCTAGCCTTTATAATAGCCGAGACCTGTGTGTTTATACTGGACAGACTGACAGAGAGACATGGCGCAATCGACTCGGCTAGTGATCCTGGTCAAGAATGTTACACTTTGTGGAGTCTACCACACCTTCTTCTACCTGTTTTATACATTTGCACAAATTTTTTGACCAATTTCAATGATTGAACGGTATAATCAGACAATCTTAGAAAGAAATAATTGAATATTATCAAATACATACAGTCATGTATATAACTGCATATTGTGCGACTTTTTTCTGATTTATGATGCATATTCAATAATTCTGAAGAGTCTCACAATGTATGTTTGTGCTCTAAAATATCATCAACTGTTTAATGATATTCATTATTGATTTATTTACAGTATAGTCTTTGCTCTTGCAGTTCAACTATTCCTCATATTTATCTGCTTGCCTTTCTCTTTTTGCTCTTCAACCAATTTATTTTGCGCTATAAATCGAAATTGAAATAATAATTCGCCGTTACAGTTTGAAAACAACATCCAGATTGACTTGCCGCAATTTACATGGCAGAGCGAACAGGCAAGCCGAAAGACCTTCGCAACGAGTCCGCCCCCAACACCCAAACGAATATATTATAAATGAATGAATGAATGCATAGTTTGTAGTTTCTTTTTTTGGGGCTGTTCTTTTTTGTTGTTGTTGTGCATGAATATTTTTCCAGCCTGCTGTGATTTCTGTGCCGATTTCTCTCTCTCTTATTTGATAGAATGATGGACGAAATGGGCAAAGGGGTGGGTGGGGAGGGGTAGAGGGGGGCTGCAGTTGAACAACAGAACAAATATATACACGGGGGCACAGAAGAAAATCACACAACGATTTTCAATTGAACGGCGGAAATGTAACGGAAATAAATTTACATAAATACAATATGGTGCGTGCTTGTTGGTGCCATTTTATATGCCCGATATACAGACGTATACGTATGTTATGTATGCATATATGTATATATATATCGTATATGGAGCGAGCACGCACAAACATGTTTGCACAGAAGTGCGTATTGATTTATTTGCTGAAATTGAGTTTTCGGCTTCGTTTTTTCTTATTTTTCTTTCAACTTTAAGACGGAACTAAAGTTGTACCAGATATCTGTCCGCCCCGGCTGCTCTCTTGCCCTCTGTCGAATTTTCTGCTGGCACTTTCTTAATGCCAGCGAATATCTTTGGCATTTCGTGACCAAATTTGGAGCACTATCACGTGTGCAAATAGCATACACACCTGGCCTATCCGGCCAACCATAAGCTAAGGCTAGGGCGCTTTTTGCATGCAGCATGCATTATTTGCATAAGATGAGGGACGAATACAGTTGAGTGTTTGCTAATGGCTTCACAGCTAGCTCGACTAACAGATACCCGGTATCGATGGCACTATCGATATAATCGATGGAAGTTAAATATTCATTGTTATCGGTGAAGGTTACCACCAAATATCTGTCTGTGTTTGTCTGTCCACCCGTATAAAAATTTAAATCTCAGAGACTTTAGGAAATAGGGCAACCATACGAGGTGTGTTCAAAAAGTATCGCGAATTTTGAATTTTCGCGGGTTACGTATAATCGATTTTTTTTGTTTTGTTATGTTGGTACACTCTTCTCGAACATCTGTATCAAGTTTCAAGTGAATAGCATTTTTTGTTTGGTTCTGACAGGCTATACATTTTTTCCGTGCTCGCCGAAAATAGAATAAATCGAATCAAAATTCGCGGTAGTTTTTGAACACACTTCGTATGTATTATTTTTTGCACGCAGATGGAATTTTTATAGATTTTTGACAACCCCCCCCGCATGTTGATTTGTGGTAGACTCAATATCTATGAACAGCTTAATGGTTTCTGAAAATTTAATTGAGATTGGATAATTAAGATAAAAGTTATTTAATAAATCATAAATATGTACTGATTTCGATGGTCCTCCCTAAAACTAGGCAACACAAAATACGCTATATAGCAGTTTTATATTTAAGAAATCGTTTTGGGCAAGTGGGTAGAGGGTATAACAGAGTCGGGCGCTAGTTATTTCATGCCATGACACATGATGCAAATATAAGAGGATCCGATCGAATCGAGCCAAGCGAACGGAAAAATCTTTGTACGTCGATATTGCTTGTAATCATAGTCTCTCCAGCCTTTGAAATCGAATATCATTATTAGCCTTGTCATCTCAATTTGTTCACCTTCAAACTGTTTTGGTGATACCTCTAATGCACTCAGAAATGACTTCCACTATTAAAACTGATAAATTCTTATGGTAAGCAAATGGAAAAGATATAAATATTTAACCATTTAAGCTGATGGACCTATCTGACAAGATGATCATATAGAATCATCGACCCATACAGATCAGATTGTAATGTGATACGTTCAACATTCTCTTTGAATCTCTGGGCCTTGTTGGTAACTGGGACGATCTTGTGATCGCCCTTGTGCTTGAATACCAAATTCGTTGCACCTGGAATCGATTCCCAATTATCGGTATTTGTAGAAAGAACAGTTCCTCTGTGCCAGTCGTAAAAACTAAGGTCTGTTGGCTTGGGTCGCAGCAAAATGCGGCCCTCGAAAACGGCCCTCCAATTGGTATACTCGGGTACCTTCAAGCCGCAGTCACGCAGGCTCTTCTCGTAGTCAATATAGCCGGAAATGTCGAATCCGCTTCGCATACGCACCTGAAGAAATATAATGGTCTGCAAAAGAAGACCTGGGTAAAACGATTTCATTCCAATATTCGAACTATAGGAACACTTACCGCCATCTTGCCATTAATATTATCTTCCTCTCTCTCTGCCAATGCAATCAACGCTGGATCATCGCTTTTTATGTAATGGCCGTAGAGCACACGGGACGCGATCTT
This sequence comes from Zaprionus nigranus, assembly GCA_018903425.1. NCBI lineage: Eukaryota > Metazoa > Arthropoda > Insecta > Diptera > Drosophilidae > Zaprionus > Zaprionus nigranus. The sequence goes on along the minus strand of JAEIGD010000015.1, from coordinate 13,291 downwards.
GGGATTGAGAAAATCAGCAATTTTCATTTTCATCTTATGAAATTCATCCTCCTCGTATATTTTGAGTGTGCTCCGATAGCCGATCGTTATGAACTTCTTAAGAGAGCTTTTGCTGGGAAAATATCGAAAGTCTTCGATGTTTGTAAACGATTTCATGTACTGGTCGTACGATACAAAAGGCATCAGGCTGAAATCAACGCCACCCGACATGATGAAACGTGTTCTCGTATCTTTTATCTGAATGGATGTATATGTATGTAAGATGTATAATATTCTTTGCTTATTTTATGAAGAGGTGTTTAATGTTGTATGTGCTTCGTGCGAATGAGTGTTTAAAAGTTAAACGATATGAATCAAGTAAGAATCTCTGATAAATACTGCAAAGCTAACTATAACGGCTTATTCGTTTTTTAACATTTTGTGGGAAGTCACTTTGACACTTCGTTATACCCTTGCAGAGGGTATAATTTCAGTGGGCAATTTCAGATTTTCTTAATAAAATATTCTTATATTTTTAAATATTTTAGAAATATTCTCAAATACTGTCTATTTGCATATGTTACGGGGTATACCCGTTAGCGTGTTCACAGTTAAAAGTAAGAAAATGCATTTTCTATAAAATTCAAGCAAAAACACACAAACTATGTTGAGGACGATGAGGACAATGCTGATAATGTCATCAGACACTGAAAGACAAGGACCGTGGCCGCTTGTCGCCATTTTGTTGCATTTGCGACTTATATGCATACATAAGCGTATGTAGTCTATGTACGATGTGTGTGTGTGATTGTGTGTGTGTCTAGGTGCTCCCCATATGTGGAGAAACAGCACTAGTGTCGTGTCCGAACGTGTACTAAAAATTACATTTTCCTTGCACGAACATTCGACACAACCAACTGCACGAAAATGCACAAAGATTTTCCCTTTTTATCGTTCCTTGTTTTTACTCAAACGTTGGCGGAAAACGTTTTCCATTGGCAGCCGCATTGGCGGTTGGGAGATTTTCCTGTACACTGACTCAAGGGCGACGTATTTTAGTAATTTACTAGTTAAGAATACAAAAAATAAAACTATCAATAAGAAAACCTTTAGAAAGATAATAAATACTTTGGGATATTAATTATTAAAGCAAGTATAACAGAATTGTTATTAAGTTGTTTCCATAAACCATAGTTAACCTATAGTATACTACACTGAAGTAAATAAAAAATAGATAAAGGAACTGTCCCACTGTGCCTCAGTGCCATGTTAGTTTAAATGGCGCAGAAATCGGTTTTGCCACTCGTAGGTTTGGTATATTTTACAAATGCATTTGACATAAATTTAAAAGGGCTTAAGTACCCTTACTTTGCTCCCTTCCCCGATCCACGTAATGTGGCATACATGATAAGAAAATGGCGACGCCTCTACACTACTACATACGTACACATGTATGTACTATCTGGCCGGTCCTTGTGCTGGGCTGTCGTTAAATCTTTGCAGGGTGCAGACATATAAAATAGGGCAATTACAGAAAATATCATAAATTATGCAAAGCCTTCGGCAACAAGTGCGCGATAAGTCCCTCTACTATCCGGCAAAAAAAAGAAACGTCAGACAATCATCACTCAGCTGAGGAGCACTTGAGCTAGGACAGGGATGGGAATGAGATTCGCTAGGTTTTTGCAGTCACTGTAGATTCCGCTGTCTCCATGTGTGTCCATGTGTGTGTCTAAGTGCGTGAGGGTGTGAGGAGTGTGTCTGGAGTGTGCTCAGCAGGCAGTGCTCGTACTCAAGTCGTTTATCAACTGACAGGCCAAATGCATTCCAGCAGCTGCTGACAACCAAGCGAGCAGAGTTGCCACCCCGTGCCACAATTGCTGCTGCTTCTGCTGCTACAGATGCAAATCGCATTTGCTATGGCATTAAGTGTATGCGATTTCCCTTCAACAAGACAATTTAATGCAAAAATGCATGCTTGACAGACTGCCAATGCGTGAGTGCTCGCCATCGATGGCAGTACGGATGGAAGGTACGAGTATGTGGGGTAGAACGGGGAGCCACTGCAGTTATGAATAAATACTGTGTAGGTACACACTGTAGTGGCAACACATTGAACACTTGTCAGACCACGCCTCGCAGTTGCAGCTGCAGCTGCAGCGGGCTTCCTCCTTGCTGGCTTAGCGAGGCGTTTTATCCCCACTGGCTTTGCATGCTCTCACAAGCCATAAATGTCAATTGGCTTTGCCAAGTGGCAAGTGGCACAAGCGGCAGGCAACAAGTCTGGCTAACGGTAATGGCAAAGAAATGAAAAGCGGTTACAACCAGCACTCGCTATGTCGTAATTATAGATGGTTATCGCTTCATTCAACTGATTTGTCTAATCAATTTAGGAATCGGATAATTTCATTTGCGCCGATCATAATTATCAACGAGTCGATGCAAATACTGTGTACTTTGTTGTTAAGGCCTTCAGACTGTGGAATATTCTCAATGATTCAGTAAGAATATTTATATTCTTTAAGAGGGTATACTCCTTTTTAGTAAGAAGTTTGCAACGCGCCTAAAGAGACATCTGCGATCCTACAAAGTGTACGATGTGTGTTCAAAAATTACCGCGAATTTTTGTAATTTTCGCGGATTATGTATATTCGAATTTCGATTTTTTTGTTTTGTTATGTTGGTACATCTGTACCAAGTTTCAAGTGTATAGAATTTTTTTTTTGGTTGTGAGAGGTTCTGCGATTTTTGCTTTTTTCGGTCTTGGGTCAGCTGGGCTCTTCTATTGGGACGATTGCGCTTTGGTATCGATATCATAACCATATACGTAACCCGCGAAAATTCAAAATTCGCGATACTTTTTGAATACACCTCGTATACCTATTTTCCGAATCAGCATCATCAGGGGAGTCGATCTAGAAATATCTGTCTGTCTATTGCAACGCTAAACTAGTCTCTCAGTTTTAAAATTATTTTGATAAAACTCGGCACACATGTTTCTCCTTGCTGCACACTGTATATAAGTCGGAGCGAGCTGCATCAGATCGATAGCTTCCATACAAACTATTCGCCGATTTTATTTATTTTGTTAGGAAAAGACTAGAAAATTATGAGATGTCTTTATGTAATTTCTAGAATTCTCAAAACTCTTATAAATATAATTTCTAGAATACTGTTATAATATATTTTTCTTTGATCTTTATTAATCCTTCATCTTTTATTAAGTCATACGGAGAATATCCAATATTCCCTTTGTGTCCTTTTTATCTATTAATTCTCATATTTATACTCTCTGAAACATAATTGACCATAAACATCTCTATACACTGCTAATCTGTCTGTGCCTAATAGACCTCTGAATGAAAGCTTTAAAATAAGCGGAATTTCTCCAACGGGACTTTGTCTCTTGTCAACCCCATCGAAAAGTCTGCAGTCAATGGGCAACTCCTTGCGAAGCTATGCAAATTTGTTTGCTCTTCAGCCCAATCTCTCTCACGATGCTATACGCGGCTGCCCCGCCCCTCACCTGATTCTAGACCGAATCTGTGATTTAAATGCTAAAGTGCTCGATTATCATTTCGATTTTGTATAAGTGGCGCATGAATTATTCAAGTGGCACTTTATATGGAACTTATGCACCATCAAAGCGACTAAGGCAGCTCCATTTCCATATCCATATCCAGCTCCATGGCCCGCGTCTGCCACGTATGGCAATATGATGAAGCTTGCTTATTGACTTTGGACTCGATATCAAAATATTTGTTGGCCACGTTAAGCGAAATGATTGCATCGTTTTGGATCGGATAGTTGTTTGATAGAGTCAACTTGGCAAATTAAAGTAATTTCTTGTACAACTTTTGGCAGACATGACAAAAGCACCAAAAGTTGTGAGAATTGTTATTACAACACAAACACAAGCAAGCACACTCACCCTCACACACAGACAGAGTTACACTGGGAAGGAGATAAACACAAAATTACTGTCGATTTCATTTCACGCCTTGAGCAGAGAAAACTTTACTATGCTGCGCAGCACGCCAAGCGAAATCTGTGCCGATTGTCAACTTGAGGGAGACGAATCCAGCGATGGTAGGGGGAAGATGGGAAGGTGGGAGGTGGTGGAAGTAGTCGTGCTTCGCCCTGCCAAAGCAAGACAGTCTATTGTCCTGAGCTGAGTGCTCAGTCCCGGCATCATTCGCCTCGCCTGCGTTCTCTGAAATTCGATAAGGCGACAGACGATACGCAAACCTGGAAACAATTTGCGCATAAACGTTCGGCGCGATAAAATTTGCAGTTTTGTTTATTTTTTCTGACAGATGCTGCGACAAGAAGAAGCACCAGTATAATCGATAATATTGGCAACTCTGTTGCTATGATTTGAATTAAATTTCAAGCTTAGAAAGATACCGAAAAACTAAATTTAAATGGGATGTAAATGAAGGGGTGTCAGAGAGATATATGTACTTTACATCTGTGTTTATTATCCAACTTGATTGCAATTCAATAAATAGTATTTATATATTATATGTATGTAAAGTAGTTAACAGTATCTTCTTGCCAAATTTGATGTCTGTAGGTTTTATAATTCACAGTTAAGATCTTACCTTCAATTTAAAATAATTCTTAGTTTAATATTTCAATTTAAAACTTAAATTATATTTATTAATAGTTTTTTTTTTTTAAACAGTCGACAGCCCATAGGTCGACTATAAATAAATAAATTAAATAAATAAATAATAGCTGAGAATATTTATATTTAAACGGACAGACAGACGGACTCACAGATGTACAGACAGGCGGACGGATGGATTGACGAACAGAAGGGACGGACGGAAACTCGGAGAGCCAGACCTACAATCAGGCGGACGGTCGCACAGACGAACAGATGGACAGACAAACGGACAGATGGATTGATAGGCACACAGACGAACTGACAGACAAACAGACAAACTGACGGACGGACGCACAGACGAACATAGCTTAATCGACTCGATAATTGGTCCTGCACAAGAATATATCACAAGTATTAGTATATACTTTATGGAGTGTACCAGGCCTCCTCTTGCCTGTTATATAAAATTTTTACAAAACCTTTTTTCAGCATTTTCCATGGTCAAAACCTTTTAGGGCATTTTTAACTATATCTTTTGAGTTGCAAAAAGATTAGAAAATACTCTCACTAAAACAAAGTCAAACACATGTTGAGTAAATACGAAAGAGATTTTAATTACAACCAAAACTTTTGCAGCACAAATGAAAGGACAGTGGGAGCTAAATGGTCTACAATGTCATTGGGAAAATTGATATGATGCATGACCCGCAACAGATTAGATCAATATTGGATATCAGTGCGAAGTAAAATAAAGGAGAGAGGAAAGGCGGAGGCAAAGTGGGTTTTATAACTGCAACAAATCACATAACTAAAACGCATTTTGTTGTCAACTTTGCTGGTTGCCAGATGGAAATTATAATTGATGCGATATTAATTCGCATCTCTCTGTCAGTTTACCCCTTTCCCTCTTCCCTCTTCCAATTCCCTCATCACCGATCCATTCGTTTTCCGCACGACCGCACAGACAGCTGATGTTGAGATTGATGCGCTGCACTCGCGGAAAAAGGCTTAACAACAGGGTAGGGGCCTTTGCTTTCCCCTCCTCTCCTACCTCCCTCTACACTCTCTTTTACTGCCCATCCCTTTCCACGTCCCCCTTTCAGCCACGCCTTGCCCCGCGCGCGCCACTGAACTGACTGATGGCATGCGTCATTAATGTCAGCATTGGTGTCGTACACACAGTATCGCATAAACATATGCGCACACACTGGCACAGTCACAGTCTACGACTGTTATACGCACACACACACACTCAAATCAGTATGTGTATGGCTTCCGTTACAACCTCAGTCAGGCACAACAAAACGTTCACAATTGTCATCAGCATCGCTTTGGCTTTTTGCCGGCTGCCCGTGAATGTTGCGTGGTCAGTGTTGCCAACTCCCTCTCCCCACTCTACCCCTCTCTCCCCGTCTCAGCCCTCTTCCATCGACGACTCTGTGCTGCTTTGCTCTGCGGGCGTTGTGGTAATTAGATGAATGTGCCATAAATCATTTTCTAAATCATTTGTTGCCAGTTGCCAGTTGTCACTTGCAATGCCTCGTGATATCCCCCTCTCATCCTCACCATCATCAGCGTGTTTCGTTTGTTTCTATTTATGCCTTGAAACTGACATTTTTGATTGAATTCGTGTTAGGTTGGTTGCATTTTGATTGATGAGGAAATTCATCGTGTAATTCTGGTAATAAGCAAGCAGCGATTAATATATTACTGGAAAATTAATCCCAAGTAAATTTTATTTTGGACAAACTTTAATGCATCAGTTATAAACTCAAAAATGACGAATCAAAAGAAGAAAGTTGCATAAATGTTAGATTTAAAATGTACTTTAAATCATAATAATTTTATTTATTTAGATTTGAACATAGTTTTATATTAGATAATTTAACAACTTAATATTTGTGCTGCTGTGTTCGGCTTCTGCTTTTGACAATTTTAAAAACTTTTGCACTTCTTGCAACTTCGCGCATTGACTCCGACTATCGATTATTATGTTCGTTTTAAAAGGGCTGTCCACTGATCGATACCGACAGGGTTGCCAGATTACATAAATATATTCCTAGAAAGTTTAATAAACTTACAACTGACGTTGGCATTTGATGGTAAGTAGTTGTGATTATAGAACATGATGGAACATTATTATGGGAACTTAACTTGTATTTATATCAGGGAATATCAAAAACTAATAGAAAACATTGAATGGCATATTTTGATATCATTCACATATATTTTTTATATATATGTATTTGCTATCTGTTAATTATAACAAAACTGAATAAATTGCGAGCTCCGTCAATACCACATCCCGTTTGCATTTGCAACTATTTCCATTACTGTCAAGTCCACTTATTAAATTATTTTCAACTTCCGAAGCATTCTCGCAATCAAATAGAAACCGCTGGGACTAGTTGTTGAATGTCGTGATGATTTCAGTTGCAGATCATTGGGCTGCAAGAGGCCGAGCTAAGGAGGAGCTCAAAACAACTGAAACCACAACAAACATGTTACTCATTATGTGAGTCAGCAGGGAGGCAGCAAGGATCAAACTCAACAGGCTCTTGGAGCGCATATTACACAGTGGGACACGCCCACACACACGACTTAGAAGGCCAACAAGTGGGGTGCAGCATAACAAACAAACAGACGCGGAAGGGGCAGGGCCAAGGAGGACAAGTGGTACAGCAGCAGTGGCAGCAAAAGCTGTTAATGGTGTACAACAAGGAAGAAAATTGCAGTGAAAACAAAATGAACTGTGGCATGCAATGTCAAAGGAGATAACAAAACAACAACAACAACAGCAGCAGCTAGAGGAGCAACAACAACAAGGCAGCAGCAGCAAACAGGGCGCATAGCGCACTCGAGCTGGGCGTGGTTGGGTTCAAGTTGAGCTATAAAATACGGCGACACAACCAACAGATACAAATGCGGCTGCGGATACGTACGTATGCGATGTTGACCATGTGCTGCTGGGCAAAGTAAGCACTCTCGACTTGATCCCCCTCCCTGTCTCTCTCTCCCTCTTGCTCACTCGGTTTATGGCAACTGCATTTTAAGTGCTAAAAGTCGACGCTGTCAGCTAATCGCATTGGCGCTTCGTTAAGCGGCTTAGCTACATGCAGTAAGCTGTATCTTAAAGATACACTTGACAGGACACACACACACACGTGCACATGGAAGAACACTGTGTGGGAGATAAATTATTGGTGCCACATTGCCACACTTCATGTTAATTAAGTCGCACAACAAAGCACAACCAGTTTCGACTTTTGGCCTGATACCCCTCCCTCTGATCCCCTCCCTGCTCCTGCTCCTGCCCTGCCTGGGGGCATTTACTGTATGCAGATTTATGGAGCGCAAAGGGCGACCGACTGCAGCGACAGCAAAACTTTCTTCATTCGCAGTCGCATTCCACTGGACGGACACACACGCACGCATAATTAATAGTTTCAAAAGGTGAAACATAAAGGTTACACGCCCCCAAACAGCACAGCAGGGGAGATGGGACGCATGTCCTTTGTATGTGCCGCATGTTTTATCCGCTTGTCCTGCGGTCCGCCTTCCCATCCAGCTGGCTAAAACCGAGAGAGAGATATAACTATAATTATGGTAGCTTCTTTAGTTTTAATTGTAATTTATGTTTTTGCTTCGGGTCTCGGTGATTTATTGTCGGCAGTTTCTGTTTGCAACTTGTGCCAGAGTTCCCTTGGTCAGCAAATTCCACTCGAACTTGGTTGATGATGAAGTACATTTAATATCGAGATGGAATCCAATGGGAGTGTCACATATCTATGCAGAGATTAACGATGTGTAGAGTGTTTTTATTAAGTTCATTCAAGGTGTAATTCAATTAAACAGAATATTCAGATAATATTTCCATGTTCATTGACCATTTTCAATGTTAAAAGGTATAAATGTATTTGGCTTTTATAATCATTATTGTATTATTTTTAATGCAACTATTAATTTAGAATATGAGCAAAAGTACTAAATTATAAAATGTTTCTTAAAATATTATAAAATATGTATTTCCGATATTTCATTGTCTCGTAGCTAATTGAATTGTCTCATTATTGTATTCCTTTTAATACAACTATAAATTTAGATGAAGAGCTTAAGTACTTATTATTTATTCTAAAGATAAAATAAATAATAAATTGTTTTCTTTAAAATTGTGTATTAAAATATTATAAAATATGTATTTTCGATATTTCATTTTCCCGTAGCTAATTGAATTGTCAACATAAAACCAAGCATTACTCTATGCCACATTAAATATCTAGCATGATTTATGCCACCTTTAAGCAACTGTCAACATGGAATATATTAGCCAGTTTGACACTCAATCGGAGCCATCAGCTGGACAGGCAGCTGCCTGACTTGAAGAGGCCATAGACGAGGGTCGAGACGAAAGGAAATGAAAGAAACTGGGACTGGGACAATGTCAACAAATCAATGAGAAGCACAAACAAGACACCCAAGCAAGCAGTGGACTAATTAAATGGCGATTTGTGTCATTGATAAGGATAATAATTGCCGGGCAAACAAATGCAGAGACAGGCGAAAAGAAAAGCGCAGCTACTTGACAGTTTGCCCATTGTTCAGGACGGCGTCGCCAACTGCCAACTGGCGGGTGGGCGTTGACTAATGATGTGCTGGGGCGATAAGAACACCAAATGGGCTGGCTGGGCAATGAAATGTTTCCACAATCTTGTGCCGTGGCGTGCAGTGTTGAAATATTTCCCAAACGACAAGTAAATGATGTCGAAAATATCGAACTACTTGCCGTGCAGTGAACCAACAAATGAAGAGCAGATCCGACAAATCAAACAGCACGTTCCCAGCATGCTCTCCCTTCCATCCTAACCTATCTCCCTCCCTCCCCTTTGTCCATTATCTTGCCGTCTGTTTGCTCCGACTTGGACTGTTTTGACAAGTTATCATGAAGATGTTTTGAGTCATTGAAACAAAGGCCAGGTCAAGTCAATCAAACAATGGGACAGCAGCAGTAGCAACAACAACAATGAGAATGACAACAACAACTGTCGCATTCTTCAGCTCAGCTCAGCTCTGCTCAGCGGGCGGTCGTGGGCGTGGCATGGGCGCCGATAAGCACAAACACGTTGAAATGTTGCCCATTGAACCGTTGGAAAAATGTCAACATTAGCTACGCATTATGACGATGTCGAGCAGAAGCAGCCGGCAGCTGAAGAGAAGAGAGAAGAGAGATGCTGATGATAGAAGGGAGGGAGAGGGGAAAAAAGAAACGACTGCTGGTCAAAATATTTGAGCTCCTTCCGTTCACTCAATGAGCCAAGTTATGCCGGTCCGCATTTTCATTCTCATTTTCATTTTTATCATCAATCTTTGCGCTTCAACACTTGCCCCGCCCAGCGACCTTCGGCCCTAGCCACTTGATGAAGTTATAATATTTATTTGGTTTATTATGTCGCTAGTTGGTCCAAAACATCTTTACAGATCTGTTGACAGCTCATTTTTATGACGCGACACATTTAAAGTTAGACATTTATGCTACAATCGCTTCTGTAATTTTGAATTGCCATTTTGGAGTATTCGAATTTGCAATTGCAACTAATATAAAAAACTCAATTTATTATTCGCGGCAAATCACTGCTTGATTAAAATATTTAAATAATATACATCAATATTGTCACTATCCAAAGCATTGAGGCTGCCATATCGATAAGAATCAGCTGTTAAAATTGATGTTCTAGGCAGCTGTTAAATCTTATGCTAACCAGCTGTTAGATCTATAGATCTAAATGTTAGCAGCTGTTAACCATCTGTTATTGTTCACTAATATTCTCGAAACACTTGTCAAATGCAGCTGGACAATTACAAATAATTATTAGTTAATCTAAAGACCCTTCCCTTTGCAATTCTATTATATATTCAGAAGCAAGGAAGCAAACAATAAATAATAATTATGCAAATACACAGATTGTAGGTTACCAGAGATATCTGTTTAAGTTGAAAACCTTAAGGCAACACGAAAGTAAATAGAAGTTTCAAAAAATCTTAAAGATTTTTAAACAGTTTTCTCAAATCTCCCAGCTCAACTTCATCTCACATCCTTCTCAATTCACATAAAGGAATACTTTTTTACTCCCCGATTGACATGGAAATGACCCCACAAATCTGAACCGGTTAAGTTGTACGATTCCATTGATGTCGAGAATGCTGTCGTCTTTTCAGTTAATAAAACATTTTTATCATTTTGGCTGCAGAATCGAACGAAAAATGTGCTGTCAAAATGCATGAAAATGTTTCGCAATGTAAGGCAGGATTTCACACAAACAGATACACGATACACACTCATACACACACCCACACAGACACACTCTGCCAAATGGCACGCACACTTTTCATTGTCAAAGCGCGCACACGTGGAAAAATGGAAGCCAAGGCAGGTGGGTAGGCAGCTTTAATGCCATTTTGTGCCCATTGTTGTTGCTCCAGGGTTGTCATGCTATTTTGGCAACATTGTTACGTGTGTCGTCGAAATCGTCGTTTCTCTCTGTCTGTCTGTCCGTCTGTCTGTCTGTCTGCTCGTCTGAGCCTTCATTCTCCGATTTACGCACACAATCGACGTGTTAAGTAAGAGAAACTGTCAAAAGGGTGTGACATTTGCAGAAGGGGGAGTAAAAGGGGGGAAGGAAGGAGCAGCCTGCTGGGTACATGCCTTAGGGGCGTCTTTCTCTGCCCCATTTCCTGCAATTGCATTAACCTTATCACCAGCCTGATTTATGTATGCAAATTTTTCGACAATTCGCTTGTTTTGTTACCCCAAACAGTCGCATTAACCTCAACAACAGCCCAAAAGAAGATAGCGAAATTTGACTAATGATCTTGGCTTTTAAGAACGCAAGAACGTGCGTACAAAAATAATGTAGAAAAGTCAAGGGAAAATCTATTTATTCTATTGCATTATAAAATAACAATTATTGTTCGACTTTTGACAAAATCATGCACTGTTTATGAGCCATTCTTTAGATTGAGCTCTTTCAATAGTTATACTCTTGCAAGCAGATAAGCTTGATTTTGTGCAAATATGATAAGTAATTTCTATTTATGTTAAACTAGATTACTGACCCGCAAACTGCACAGTCAAGAACAAACAAAAGCAAGAGCACTAAGATAGATAAGCATAAGAGGAATGGTATAAATTCACCCGAAATGGCACACGACTATTCAGTATTCATTGTGTCTTACAGTGATCGAAGTGTCTTTCGGGAGTGTAACCTGATTTTAACAGAGATTCTAACTATTTCAATTACCCAGAACTGGCTCCATGTGCCCTAAGTAGTAACCATTAAAGGGTCGTCTTCCCCAATATCCTATCGACCTTTTAATTTACTACTTGTGGCAAGTGCCTGTCGAAATCTACATAACATTACATTTGAAGATCTACATAGTTTGTTTGAATGCTGAAAATTCCACACTTAAGTAGTTGATACAAGGGCGAGTTTCTTATACGATCGCATTGTGGCAACTACTTGACTGCCAAATTTTCCAAGTCTGCAAAATTAATATTCGAAATTAATGTATTATACAAAATTAATGTATTATTATATTAAAGTTAAATGCATTGTATAGTATTAGTTTCTTATATCTTTAAGTTAAATACATTTAAAATAATATACAGAATTTATTGTTTCTTAAAGTTGAGTAAATATTACAGTAATAATATTCCTAGTTTGTTGTTTCTTATTCAGTAGTGACTACAAATCTTTATTGATATCGTATTTAAGCTTTAACTTGCAGACAGAATGCTGCGTACCTTATACAGCACGGCAAGATTGCCATAGCTTAAGGAATCTCAGCACACACACACACACTGGCACAGTCTCTACCTCACACACACACACAGATGCACACACAGGCACACTTGAGTTTAATAAAACAAAATCCTGCGGCGATAATTTACAACACGATGCTGCGCGGCAAATTGCTTTGATTTAAGCGTGCCAACGTGCCAAGATGCCACATACACCCAGACATACACCCCAACACACACACACACACAACCGGAAAGGAAATAAAAACAAACAGTCAACATGGGGCAAGGCGCACAACCTGCCACAAGGAGCCCCGCCCCACCTCGCTTCACACTTGACTGGCAAGCCAAGCTAAAGGCAAACCAATTCAACATCCGTTTGCCGCTAATTCACACACTCACACACACACTCACACACAGGCACACATACGGGCAGCATCTTGACAGTAAGGATATATGAAATACGCGCAAATAACGTGTTAGGGAAAATTGTGCGAAAATTGTTATATATATTATATCCGCACCGTAGCATATCGTGAACTGGATGCGCCGGCATGCCTGATATGATTTCTTATGCTCCATTGAAACGGTGAAAGGTGTTGGAGCAGTTTGCCAGCGTTTAGTTTGCAAGCGGATGCCATGCTGCCGGATACGGATGCGGATGCCGATGCGGATACAAAGCTGTAGTTTTATGGTGTGTCATTTGCATATATACAGTCAGACCGGGAAAGTTGTGGGTCGATTTCATAGCTTGCGCAATTAAAATACACATTTTGTGTGCTTCATGAGGTAGGATATGCAATAGTTGGATATGCGGTTTTATAGGCGACTTTAACAGCGAAGTTTTGAAAGGAAATAGTACAGAATTCTTTGATGTATTTTTATATAGAATTTTTAGGTCTTTG